>JACXGM010000019.1:101390-119800 GCA_016801145.1 Umbra pygmaea
CTGATATAGGCGTGCCAGAAGCGTGTTAAACAGATGACGACAGCGCTGCGACCTCGAAGTCATTAGTAAACATTGTAAGATCGCAATAACACCAGTTGTTTAAAACGGCTTTGGCCACTACAATGAACGAGTTAGACTTGGCTTTTTGTCTAAAAGAGGGACAGAAGACAGTGCTCGAATTGTTCCTTTTTAGGAAGGATGTTTTTGCTGTTTTTGCAAGAGTTTAATCTACTAGTTAGCTCCGCCATAGGTGCTTTGCGAAAAACCACTGGTGATAGGTCGTAGTGTTATCCAATTGCGTACAGTGAGATTTTCAAATGCATACTTGGTGCCGCCCCTCGAGCTAGATCCCAGACCCATATCTCCTCCGGATTTGGGTCTGGATTTTTCCAGGCTACAAATTTCCCATTGGGACAATAAAGTATACCATACCATACCATACAAATAAGGCAAGAAGTTTGTGCAAACAGATTTAACAGGCTCCAATTTATATAGAGTCCTCACTGATGATCTGACACATTTTGAGGGCGGGAGGTGTGGGATGTATGAAAGGTGGGTGGCAAATAAGCTTTCATCATATTTGATCCAACAACATTACTATTTTGTTCATTAACGGGGAGCAAACAACAAACCCTTCAGTTAATTCATCTGTGGATAAGCTTACAAAATTTTTCCTTCAATTTGTATTTTTTGTAACATTAGAATATGTGACCAACTTGATTTGTTTGTTAATACTAGTTTGTTTTATCTGCACAAAAAATATCTCCACTCGTGTTTCGAAACCGCAACCTCTGAGGGATAGGTGGCCATCTAATCAATTACCCTATACATCTACGGAAGAAATCATCGGAAAAGAGCAATATTATTTTATTACTGAGTACATCTGTGTTTGTGTATTCATTTAGATTGCAGGTTATATCTTTAAAACCAATCATTGGTGAGTTTAATGAATTAAATCTAAGCATTGCACCTGTGAAAATCTATTTAAAATAAAAATTATTTTACTCATTGAGGGAATAAAACAGGTAGTTGTACACCTGAGTTGAACACTTTATATACAGTTTAGGAAGGTGCTAAAAGCTGTCTTTGTCTAATGTTGTTCTTATTGTAATTGTTTACATTTTGACACATAAATAATCCAGTTGTCAGTACCTACCAAAAGTTGTCAAAGGTGGAAATTATAGGCAATTAGCAAGACACCCCCCAATAAAGGAGTGGTTCTGCAGGTGGTGACCACAGACCACTTCTCAGTTCCTATGCTTCCTAGCTGATGTGTTGGTCACTTTTGAATTCTGGCAGGGATTTCACTGTAGTGGTAGCATAAGTCTACAACCCACACAAGTTGCTCAGGTAGTGCAGCTCATCCAGGATGGCACATCAATGCGAGCTGTGGCAAGAAGTTTTGCTGTGTCTGTCAGCGTAGTGTCCAGAGCATGGAGGCGCTACCAGGAGACAGGCCAGTACATCAGGAGACTTGGAGGAGGCCGTAGGAGGGCAACAACCCAGCAGCAGGACCGCTACCGCCGCCTTTGTGCAAGGAGGAGCAGGAAGAGCACTGCCAGATCCCTGCAAAATGACCTCCAGCAGGCCACAATTGTGCATGTGTCCACTCAAACGGTCTGACTGCCATTAGGTACCAAGGTGAGATGCTCAGACCCCTTGTGAGACAATATGCTGGTGCAGTTGTCCCTGGGTTCCTCCTAATGCAAGACAATGCTAGACCTCATGTGGCTGGAGTGTGTCAGCACTTCCTGCAAGAGGAAGGCATTGATGCTATGGACTGGCCCACCAATTTCCAAGACCTGAGTCCGATTGAGCACATCTGGGAGATCGTGTCTCGCTCCATCCACCAACGCCACAATCCACCGCAGACTGTCCAGGAGTTGGCGGATGCTTTAGTCCAGGTCTGGGAGGACATCCCTCTGGAGACCATCCGCCATCTCATCAGGAGCATGCCTAGGCGATGTTGGGAGGTCATACGGGCACATGGAGGCCACACACACGCTACTGAGCCTCATTTTGACTTGTTAAAGGACATTACATCAAAGTTTGATCAGCCAGTAGTGTGGTTTACCACTTTGATTTTGAGTGTGACTCAATATCCAGACCTCCATGGGTTGATAAATTTGATTTTCATTCAATTTTGGTATGATTTTGTCAGCACATTCAGTTATGTAAAGACCAAAGTATTTCATATGATTAGTTCATTCATTCAGATCTAGGATGTGTTATCTTAGTGTTCCCTTTATTTTTTTGAGCAGTGTATATATATATATAGTATAAAAATAATGGATTTGCACTTACATCTTGACTCGAAAGTTTAATGTAAAGCTTTATAGATCCTTCAAGCATTGTCTTATGTCAATGCATTGCTAAATTACATTACTGTACATTAAATACATACACTGTGGTTTCTATGAACAAACAATGATCTGCTTGGATTTGTTTTAAAGAAAAAACAATGGCTTGAAAATGAACAATTAAACACCAAATTGTTGAAAGAGAAAATGTCAAAAGTGTAAGACTTAAGACCTTTGAGATACTTTGCTCTAGAATCACAGTGACAGCAGTGCAGTGGCCATGTCTCATCACTTTATGTTGTTACACTTGGCCTGGAATGTGTTGCCTGCATTGCTAATAGTATGATAAATGTGATTTCATGTGAAAAACAGGAAATCAACTGCCTACTCTCTTCTCACCTCTAAATGTCCAGACGGCAGCTAGTTCAGATGACTTTAGCAGTTGGTACTTCTTCTTCCGTTCTTCACTTGTGTGGACAGCTTGGATATTGTTATTTATTTATTTATTTTTGCCTAGATTATGTAGAAAGTAAGAGAATTAAATGGAGAAATATGACCACTACCCAAACCCCCAACAACAGAAAAAGCTCCATAAACTGCTGTCAAATACCAAGTGCAAATGATTAAATATCCTTTGCGGCAAGGTTAAAAAATATTGATCTAAACACGACTGCAAAAGTACAAACTAGGAACTGGCTTTGTTGTTTTGGGTTTAAGCTTTTTATCTTTCACCCCTCAGGCCTTTTGGGGGAGGATAGTGCGATGCTCTGCTTCCCCCGCCAGCCAGCACTGAACTTTGATGTTTCTAAATGGCCTGTGTGTATACATACATATCATATGTTGAGGCTCATGGGAATTTGAAACCAGGCACAGAAAGGCTCTAAGGTGGGGACATCAACACGTTACAATTATTGGGAGATAAAGTGACCACCTTCATATGCACATAGAGTACTGTAGCAATACAAGCCGTTTCGACTTGTCCGCTAAGTGTGTTATAAATGAATACCAAACTACTGCTCTCTGGATTACGGAGAGTCAAGTGTTGCATGATTTTCACTCCCCCAAAACAATGAGTAATAACAGAGTGGCATAAAAGGCCAAGTGAAATATGGCTGATTCAGTGGCTGATCATTTGAGTATGATGATTTTATTAATATATGCAGATCCTACAGTGTTAGTGTAGGACTGCCACATTCATTTGCATTATTGAGGTATTCCACATAAGTGAAAGCTGAAAATATTTTCGCTCAGATTTTTTGGACAACACAAGATGAATTTCTAATTGACAGGAAGCATGTTATCAATGTTTTGTCAAAGTAGGGATTGTAGGACCTTTATAAGCACTGCATGCATATTTCACCTGGCTACCCAGACTTCTTTCTTAGGCCACCCCTCGGTTATCTTATAAATTAGGTGTATTTTGTTGTCTTATACTCTAATGTCAAATGCTATTAACCTGTATAGCAATGCAAGTGAAGTTACCACTTGCCAAATAAGAAGTATAACATATGTGTTATATTATTATTGTCATTGGAATTATTGAAATCTTAAACATGTCAAGTGACTTGGTATACTAGGCACAGCCATTGTAGAAACATGTCAAATGGGAGAACATATGTTTACTATTTTAAGACAACTAGTAAGTAATAAGTAGGTAGGTGGGTAGGTAGGTAGTCTTAAATTGAGTTTCACAGTAATGTGTATGAAGATAAAAAATAAAAAATGTGCATGCATTTTCTTTTTCTTTCTTTATAATTTTTCCAGATTTTCCTCCCTTCCCAATTCCCTCTCTAATGGAACCCATGACCATGGTGACGTAGACTGTCCTGCAATGCAGCGACTTAGCCTTTAGTGATATTTTGCAAAGTCAGCTGTATATTTTTTAATTTCTCCTTTTCATCTTGCTGTGTATCACTAGAGGCACAGTTTGAGTGCTCGTGCCCATGTTGCGATCCTACAGGAAAATGAATTGATAGCTTGTGGTAGTGCTATCAAGTTAATGGCTAGCTGTTTATGTGTGATACTGACTCATCTTAAGAGTATTAAGCACATTAATAACAGTTTTATAAGATCTGAAATGCATGCCATAACACATTGTCATGCAAACTGTGTAATATCAATTTTTCTTAACAGTTGACAAACCCCATGCCAAGGACATCTACAGTATACAGCATAACATCTCTTATACCAAGTTTAATAACAACATGGTTTGCTGCTACTTCTGACACTTTGTTTATTTTGGTATATAACTTTTACTTAAAATAGAAAAGGTGCTCAGAAGGCACCCATTTCATGGAACGATCCAAATGTCGATATAAATAATATATACAACAGCATAGAAGCATGAAGAAACATTTCTATTTATTTTCACTAATTTAGTATTCCAACCTTTAACTGCAGTGTAATCATTCTTCAAATTGATCCATGTCCACTTTTAGCCCAGGGATCCTTTACACTTGGTATTAAGCTGGAATCCTTTGAAACCAATGTTTTCTCTTGGTCCAGCTGTTCACTACTCTCAACATAGAGAAGGAGGAGAGGAAGGTGGGGAGGATAGAGAAGAGGTGGCGAGGGAGGTTAATAATGAAAATACTCCAAATAGCTTCTCAGACCGTGGCAGACGGGGCTGCAGGGCCCTCTCCATACGAGTGCCCTGATGCCAGACGTGTGGACTTCAAAGCCCCCTGTTGGTCCCCGTCCCCAGCTGCTTTCCTCTCACAGCTGGGCCTGATCCCGGCACTGCCCCAGCTCTGGCCTGACCCTGCCTAGGGGAGCACCGGATTCTTTTTATTTTTTAGTGAAAAGCTGGAATACATTTTTTTTATCCCTCTTCTAACCCTTCTCATTCCCACAGCCAACTCTCATTCCCTCAAGCGGCAAGGCCCAGTTTTGATTTCCCTATAAATCCTGGTTATGGAGCGTGGAAGTGACTTCATCCCATTATTCTACTATTATAAGAGCAGCCAGAGGTGATACAAAATAACACTGTGACAGTATGGCTGCACAGACACCAGAGAGTAAAAATGTTTTTACATGTTTCAAATACAAATGTCTTGTCATAATTTCATCATATTGTTGTTAAAGTAAATGAAAAAGTGTAGTGTTTAAAAGGTTTTACAATAATTTAGAATTGTTTGTTTTCAACCTTATAACTTTATTTGCCTTAATGAAAAATGTGTCAACCCTTATAACCATTATAATTATTTTTTCCTGTTGCAACAGGATGATATTCCTGGAGTGTAAACTTGGCTGAAATTAAAAAATGTTATTTGTATTTTTGAAAAAGGACATGCATATCCAGGCTGTTCTTATGGTGATATGTAATAAATCATACAAAACAGGAAATGTGTACACGTATGTTTCCTGAGTCACGGAAACCTTGTAGTTTTACTAAACGTTAAAACAGTAGGTTACCTTAATCTAACCCTTACCTTAACCTCAATAACTTAGCATGTTATGCCTGAACTAAACATTCCCCAAGTACTTTAAATTGTAAATTATTGGTCTATTTTTGAAAATGTTTCCACAAAACGGCCATTCAATGCATACGGGAGATCACATTTGAATGGACATGTGTGCAAGTCTTATCTAGGTAATGCTGCAAAATTTTCCATTACGTATTGCAATGAGAACATGTTTGTATTAGGGGTGGAACGGTACACAGAAGTCACGGTTCGGTTCATACCTCGGTTTAGACATTGCGGTTCGGTACGAGTTCGGTACAATGGAGGGAAAAGCTGAACAAAAATGCAGAATGCCATTTTTTGTTATTCTGCATGACTCAAGCTGTACCATCTAGTGTCATACAGTTTCTCCCCTGAGGTAGCACATCTGGGTTATTGCGACTGATATCCGTTAGCATGTTAGATGTATTTCCACTCACATACCCAACAACTGCTGAACAACGCCGACTCACAGTCCTCCTCTTATCCACCACTCTATCGCCTGTACAACTTTACCAATATATACAATCTATGACTGTAACTAACTGGGAAACCAAAGTTTTCCCAAATTTGCGATCTTAGAGTTCGGCGGGTCCTCTATCTCTTGTTGGTCGCCACCAATACTCGTCCTTAGTGCTGACTCTCTCACCGGACCGTCGATCTGACAAAAAACTGCATACATAGGTGGCTTCAGAGCTAAGGCGGGGCTAAATATTAGGTGTCCATAAACAACTTGCGTATCTAACGGTAGTTCTGCATTACATTAATTAATTTGCATGTGAGTTTAATTTAATTTTATACTGTGTATTCTGTGTTTAAATTCATGCACCGAACCGTGACGCCTGTACCGATTCGGTTCAATACGAATACATTTACCGTTCCACCCCTAGTTTGTATATTCAAGTATGCTATTGTGTGAAACATACATTATTTAACTGTTCAGGGGTGTCATTGAGATTTTATATACATATACTACTATTGTGACGATCATACATCAACAATGGCTAACATTCAAATAATCGCTGTCAAGAAGAATAGGTGGTTCATCAGGGCCATACATTTTAATGTTTAGTTTCACAAGCATACAAATCTCATAATTCTGGGTTTCTTATTTCAAAGTGTAGCTTCCACTATCCATTGATATAGTATATATATATTATTTTGATGTGTAATCGTATAAATAATGTTCACCAGAGGCTTTTGCTACTACTTAACATGTACAAGCACCATAACCTGTCATTTCAAAATGTGTTTGGGATAAATGTGTGGCTGTTTGACTTTCCAAACCAGGGATTGGGCCATGTGTGAGGCCAATGGCATTCACTCCACACAGTGTCTGATGCTATGGAGATTCAGACACAGAGAACGCTGATAGAGTCTGGCTGCTGCTGAGACCTTGCAGGACACACTCTTGTGTGACCACATAACTGCTCAGACAGGTTGAATGGATCCAGAGAGGGTGGCAGGCTATCACCAAAACTGCATATTTGGTGAAATGACATTTAGAATGACAGGAACATATGTAAGAGTGCATACTACAGCTAGTGTATGTTAACTATGTAGCTCCAGTGTAGAGTAAATTAGTAGATACTAGTCTCTATTAGCTTGTTGTCAGTCATAAGGAAATTGACATGGAACCTTTCTCTGCCTGTTCATATGCCTGTGTATGTCATATGCAATAACTCAGACACAACTGTCCCCATTTTGACAACACTTGGGTGAATGATGAGTCTTGCACAGGGCTGCAGCTGTAAAATATGCCTTCAAATACAGTACCAATAGTGTCCAGCTGACTCTAGGCTAGACATTTTTTATTTTTTATTTTACTTGAAAATGGAATATGGTAGTCTGTATTTGGTATTTTAATGGTTGTCACACTGGTGGAATATGTGGTGGGTACCTTTTGATGTTCTTTGAAACATGTCCAATCAAGATAGTAGCCTAGCCAGTTCAAATGTCAAAAAGAAAGTATGAGAGTGGGGCACTTTTCAGGAGTTGAAAAAAATTATTACATTTTTCCATTAACTAACCTAAAATGATGAAACTTCAGAGACTATATTTAATACGTTTTCTCAGTACTGGAGTCATGACTATCTTCAGGTTTCTGCTTTGGATATACCTGTATGTGAAAATGTGCAAAAATGAAGGTTCTTTTTGTCTAGCACATTTGAACCAGATCAATGTAATGCAAGACTAGCTTAACCATATTTATTGCCATATTCTAAACCAGAACAGATGCATTGTCACAGTACATATTACTAACACAAATTGCTTGAGGTGAATGTCTGGTTATTGCTAATAATTTTATTTTTTGTTAATTCCTGTACTTTTCTTCATTTCCCTACACATTTTGAGGGAAAGAGTTCTGCTCTCGCATATCCACAATAATAATTTCTTACTAGCTGCTTTAGATATGAGTAAAAAGCATTTGTCTCTGCCATTTTCCACAGCCCCTGGACTTTGAGAATAAAAAGTCATATACACTGAAGGTGGAGGCGGCCAATATTCGATTTGATCCTAACAGCGGTGGCCCCTTCAAGGACACAGCTACGGTGAAGATTGCAGTGGAAGATTCAGATGAACCCCCTATTTTCTCCAAGCCTATGTTTGTCCTGCAGGTAGATGAGAATGCCCCAATCAACACGGTTATAGGAACAGTCACTGCACGTGATCCCGATGTCACCAGCAGTCTGGTCAGGTAAGAAACAAGGTGTCATTTCCAACCTAATTCCAGCAATCACTTGTTTACTGTACTTCCCCACAGTCACCACATTAGTGCCATGGGTCATGTGCTACTTTAAATTTAATAACATAGCCTTGCCACTCTGTGAATGTTCCTTTGGCTGTGAAATGTGAATGAATGGCTGCTCTTCTTTCAATATGGCACAACGCACAAGAATGCAATAGATGTGAAAGAGACTTCTCCGAGTCTGGACTTTGCCGGCTGTATTTCAGTTGTGTGACTTATTCTTGGAAATATCACAAGGGCACCTTGAGAATAGGTTATGCAGGCAATTTCATTCCATCCACCCTAGCATTTCATTAATTCTCCAGTGACTTGCCGTGTTCTTCGGACAACACTCAACAGGTTGTGTAATTGCATGTTGAAAAGAGAGCAGGCAGGGAATCATGTATTGGCTATTGTCAGGGCAGAGGAGTTTAACCTGGTTGCTGGTACATAAAAAGAATGTGGCGTACCAATCTAATTGAACTGGTTCTCATGTTTGGGTCTCCCTTTGTGTTTTTTTATGTCTTTGTTTCTTCTGTGACCCAAATACTGCAAGGTATTGCACTTTAGTTACGATATTGTGTGGTTTAAGAGGCAGTGTACTATTTTATTTATATGTGAAAAACTATATTCAATTGAAGGAGACCAGTGTCATTAACATTTAAATTGACATGTCAGAGTGTCAAATAAGAATATATTTTATTTATAATTATGTATTAGGTTGGGCCACACTTAATTTTGATAGCACACATGTAGATATTTTCAATAATGTCATCTTCTCAACAAACTGTCAAAATATATTATCTATTACCAACTGCTTGCTAGGGTTATGCTTCGGTTTATAATAAGAATTTTATATATATATACAGTGCCTTGCAAAAGTATTCGACCCCCTTGAACTTTTCGACCATTTCAGGCTTCAAACATAAAGATATGAAACTGTAATTTTTTTGTGAAGAATCAACAACAAGTGGGACACAATCATGAAGTGGAACGAAATTTATTGGATATTTCAAACTTTTTTAACAAATAAAGAACTGAAAAATTGGGCGTGCAAAATACTTCCAGTGCAGAAAACTCTCTCCAGAAGTTCAGTAAGGATCTCTGAATGATGCAATGTTGACCTAAATGACTAATGATGATAAATAGAATCCACCTGTGTGTAATCAAGTCTCCGTATAAACCCACCTGCTCTGTGATAGTCTCAGAGGTCCGTTGAAAAGTTTGAAATATCCAATAAATTTTGTTCCACTTCATGATTGTGTCCCACTTGTTGTTGATTACAAGGGGGCCGAATACTTTCGCAAGGCACTGTATATATATATATATATCACATACATTATATAAAAACAGCCAAATTTTGTATATTTTCACATATACATGTACATATGTCATGATGTTTCCTTCATATATGCTGATATAAGACAAGTTATATAAATGTATGTTCCAAAAGCAAATCAAATACAAAGCTGCAAGTATCAGATATGGACTCTATGCTAATATGTAACCAATGCAATATTCTATATAACACAAGGACTTGTTTGGATCTATTATTTTAGCAAATGTTAGCAAAGGTGAATTCTAAAAAAAACATTTTTATTTTTATATTTTTATTATTTCTTTCAGACCAAGTAATGAGTCTTCTGATGTGGCATTATGTATATGGACACTTAATCTTATTCCGAGACACTTCTGCCTAATTTGGGGAGGGTCTGGTGGACTGTCTCTTAAAATGTGGCCATGGGCTACCACCAAAAATGTATTGTTAAAGTTTAACTATCAATCTCCCACTGCACCGCTGTTGGATTTAGACATGCCCCACATTGATATTATTTAGTGAATTTAGAAAAAGAAAAAAAAGGTTGCCTCAACCCCTCAAGGCCAATGTCAACTGGAAAGTTCCAGACTTATATGTGCAATAGAGCCTGGGGACAAAGTTAATGGTCCCCAAACATACAATTTCAGTTTTTACTGTATATACAAATTATATGACTAAGAAAATACATTTGGAAAATTACATTAAAGCTATATTTTGGGGGTTGTATTTTTTAAATAGTTTTAATGATAGGACAGTAGAAAGTAGAGGCTAGAGAGACAAGCATATGGGGGGGAGACAGAGAGGAAGGGCACAGACAGCTGTCGAGCCGTAGCTTGAACCCCCATCCCCAGGGGGCACGTTACCACATGTAACAAACTTAACTACAAATTGACCATTAAGATTTTAATGTTTTGTAGGTTAGTGCTTTTATAAAATGTCAGTCTATGTGATGTCTACAATTATGTATCCCTCTAATGTGAATTTCATTGCATTTTATAAAATACTTTCTGAAAATGTGCAATTTTGATTTGGTTAATGTGTCTACACAGTATGATTTCAGACCCTGTGGATAGCAAATTAATGGGAGGTGTTTGTATCATGTTGCATTTAGCATATTGCCAAAAAGAGTTCCAATTCTTTTGTAAGGTAACGCTAGTCAGAGGATGCCCAGACAACACAAATGTTTTACATGTTGGATAATGCATCTCTATGGAGTGATAGAAAGCAGTGTTGTTGCCAGTAATAGGCAGAACATTGTTATGGCCAACTCACTCTCATCAGCCTGAGTAAACACCCTCACACTAAAATGACTCACTGTCCCTCCATTTACCATGATGACTCAAGGGCTTAGGGCTGGTGCCTCACCTAGACCTCAACCTGTCGGCTATATTATACCCAGTGTACTTCTTATGACATCCAGTCAGTGTCTTCTCCTACTTTGTGATACAACTAAACATCCTTGAAACATCATACGCTCAAGACATTGGGTGCAACTTTTACACTCTTGCTTTAAAAACTAGTACAGGTCTCATTACAGTGATGATGCAGTCTAATAATGTTGTGGCAACATGAAGAACATAATTTGTGCATTGATGGAGAAGAACAAAACAGGCATACATCACCATGTCAGGGTGTAGAAGGGTCTGTACTTTGTTTACAGTACTTAGCATGACAGCTGACCTGTTGCATATGTTAATTGACTGTTATTTATAACAATATTTTCAGAATTATTTTTTGAAATTAAAGGGCCACTGGGTATAATGTAAAACAATAAGTACTCTTACAATCCAGGTAATTCAATGAGATGTTGCCACATAGGGTAACTTGAGGTTAAGATTAGTTTGTAACTGTACAAGGCTTTACGTTTCCTTGACTCCAAAAACATACACCTCTACGATTGTATTGTTTTGTAAAAGAAATCTATATGGCCATGATAACAGCCTGAAATAGCAACTTTAAGATGCCTTCCTCAATTTTTTGGTGATATTTAGAACTATTTAGGCCTAGGTTCTAAAGAATGTGAATTAAGGCAACCTTGGGGGCGCAGATGGCTCAGTGGGTAGGGAGTCAGACTTGTAGTCAGAAGGTTGCCAGTTCGATTCCCGACTGAGCCAAATGTCGTTGTGTCCTTGGGCAAGACACTTTACCCTAATTGCTCCCAGGTCGTTGCTGTGAATAAGAAATTGTTCTTAGTCAACTTACCTGGTTAAATAAAGGTTAAATAAAAAAATAAAAAATAAATTGAGCTAAAACGGGTCCCCGCTCAAGACTTTTCTCTAAAGTGTCTAGGTTAATATTTTCTCTCTTTGTTGGGAATCCCCTGCCTGATGCTTGGTAACGGTAACGTTAGGTTTGAAGCTAAGTATGGTAAGATGTTCATTCGAGGTTGTGCATATAATATAAACAATATACTTGACATCCAGACTAAAATGGGGGGGTGCTAAAAACAGTTTTGCGATTACGAAAATCACAGACTGTATCTTTAAGGAAAGTAGATTCCAGGGTACTTAGTTGTCAATAACATGTTGCCATTCCAAGAACTAGCCAGTATGCAGGGGACAGCAAAATTAGTTCTACATCTGTGATCTTCCCAATAGAATAAGTGACCTAATATAAGGCAGAAATATAACAAATGCATTTGTTTACTCTTTTCTCCTTCTCCTATTACTGGATTTATACTACTGGCGTATAGCTATCACATTAACTATCCACCATGTGGACGTCTGCCCAATGAACATTTCAATTTTAAATATTTAACTGACACTTGCAGGGACTGCTTACATTTTTGTACTTTTCAAACTGTTCCCTTGTGGAAATGCCCACCCTCCCCCTCCCCCCACCTAGTCGTTACAAACAAATGCCTAGCCAACTTAGCCACAAGAGACGTGAAACAGTGTCAAGTATCAGGTGCTAATGTGTATCGTCCTGTCCCCCGCATTTAATTATCATCCCGTGTCTGCTCCCAAACACATTTTCACACCTTTGACAGCCAACACCCATCTCTTGCAATGGAACATCTGATCATTTTATTTGCTTGATTTTCTTTTTTTCACATCACATTGTCAGTTTGATTGACACGTGGCAGAACATTTCAGGGTCTGTCTCCCTCCTCCACGTGAAGCTGTCAAAGCCTGACTAGAATCCACTCTGTCTCCCAGGTGGTTTGGGCTGTCTGCCTGTCTTGAAAGTGCTCTGTGTCTGTAGAGGAGTCCTTATGGACCTCTTGCCCGTCGTCTGAGGATTTACACCATTTCCTCTCAAAAATGGAAATGTCATGGCTCAATACGTCTCCCACAATTGGAATCTAGGGCAATGGTTTATTTATTTCATTTCATGTAAGCTCTTTGCTTTCATTATTGTTATTATTATTATTACTATTACTATATTTATTATTACACTATTGCTGTGGAAAAACTACTTAGGTCAACAGGTCTGTGCTGATGGAGGTGAGCAGTTTTACAATGAACCCAAGGTCATGTGTGAAGGGAGATGGGGCTCGGAGGGTGGGTGTTTGGTGGAGGGTTGTAAAGAACTTTGGGGAATTGGATTAGTGGAGCAAGGCAAAGAAAAAAAAGATTTTCCTTTTTTTAAAGAGAGAAGCTATGTTTATATGCCGAGTACATACAAGAAATGGTCATGATAATATTCTGTTAGTGTAGGAGCTCTTTGGGTGCCTTATTAATTACATAAGCACATGATTATTTGATAAAATATTTAAGGTGGTAAAGCTTCTACAGGAGCAACTTTTGGTTGAATACTTTTTTTACCTTGGACAAAGGCAGTTACATTAAAAGGTTTCAGACAGACAATTTATATACATATATAAACAGTTAATGGATAAATATTAAATAAATATTGTCTAATGGTATTGTAACATGGAATGTGTGGAGTGGAGACAATGCAGGAGACAAATCCAGGGATTCGCGGTACTTAATTTATTTGATATCACACAAAGAAAACAATGAACTAAGCCTTTACGGCCTGACTAGGTTGGGGCGACTGTGAAGCCCAAAACAATTAAATCGAATTATTGAGGAAACAACGATTATGGTAATAATCTAAAATGAGAGTTTAAATTGTTCACTTGATTAAACTTTTACTGGACGAATACTCACTTAATACATTCACACAGTATGAAGCAGAAGACTAGTCACAGTTTAAAAGCAGAGTTAACCTTCACAGGACAAAACTCACAACACGTGGTGCCAAACGGGAGAGTCAAACTTAATAACAGCATTTCAGAAAATAACAAACGCTGCTCAAACAGGCAGTCTCACGAGACAAGTAACAATAGTCGACAAGGACAATGTACAAACACAGGAACTACATACACACTAACCCTTCAATGTCTAAGGGGTCTTAGATCTGCCTGGCTTTTGTTAATTTTTATGTGTAAAGCATGTAAACCATAATGAATAAGGCTTTTTATTGCTTATTGTCAAGCCCCCAGGCCTCCTGGACCCAAAGTTTGGAGACCAATACAAACAAGTCAACATCAAAATGCTGCATCCATTTCTTACTATATTTCTATACGATTTAAAAAATCCCATTGATTATTAACTCTTCCAAAAAGTGTAAGTGTTGTGCATGATGAGGTTCTACATCATTGCATAGTTGTTATTTTGTCATTTTTACTTCCTACTTCCTGTCTATAATGTGTTTAGTAAAAATGGCGACCTTCTAAAAACAAGACTGAATTTTAATGAGTGGATTTCAAACAGCTGACGATCTGGAACTGAATCAACACAGGTGAATTGTGGGAATTAAAGACTTTGTCCACAATCATACTACATACAACATAAAACCAACAGAAGGTGGATAAAAAATATATTTGTGTAGGAATTACAGCCACAATAATTGGTCTAATGGCGATTGTTGGTTTGGCATTTGCATTTGAAGTCTCTGGTTATTGACTTTTGAATATCGATTATGGAAGATTTGCAAATAGCTAAGTACATGTTAAAACCTCCCATTTTGTCTCGATGTGTAATATGTTGTTTATATGAGCATAAACTATACAACTACAGTTGTACATGAAATTTGAAAGTTGTCACAGTAGTGTGTGGTGGAAGCAGGGAGACCGAAGGCATTAGATGGTTGTTGATGGGAAGAGATGTTTGTTTAATTGACAGAAACATACAGAACATAGTTGCAGGTGACCAGCTGAAGCGAGAGCACAACGAGTATTCTTATGTAGCCTATGTGCTCTTAACAGTGACACAGACACTGACAGCTAAACATAAAAGTACAGAGCGTAAGCATAAACTTCCAAACTTCAAACAGCACGTAATCATTAATCAACAGATCTACAAAGTTGTATTAAGGCGAGTGGCTTTGATGCTCTGAATGATAATTATTTTATTGAGAATTTGAGAGAATTGTTGTCAGTAGTTTATGGAATAAAACAAAAATGTTAATTTACCCAAACACATACAGTACAGATGTCACATTGTTGATGGTAGAGAGGGACGGAGAATGCAGGAGTCCTTCTGTCAAGATGTTTATTTTTGGACAGGAAACACAATGATAGCATAGCATATAGGAGGAATTGATAATGGTTAATGAAACAGAGCTGCACCACAGTATAATAGCCTACTACACTCTGACGTTGGCTACTAAAAGAGTGTATGCCTGGCTCTATGCTCCTACAAATATCACTATGACACATAACATGGAGAAGACACTTGTAATAAAAGTAAAAACAAACATTAATCATCCTCATACCTGCTACAGCAGTCCTTCCAAATGACAGCCAGGGAAACATCCACATTGACACATAATGCAGAGGGGAATATTAAATAGAAACACTAGTTATGTTACAGGGATCAGCTGATGGTAATTGAAGTGATAAGAAAAAGACAAAACAGAAAAATCTAGTGCTGGAATAATATAGATAATGTCCCTGGCCACAAGATGGGTCTAAGCCATCCTGTGGTGAGTCCCATCCAGTTATGACACGCTCGTCAAATTTGGTGACACTCATACTGCGTCAATGTTCGGTACATTTAGTTAACATGAAATGGACTATTTCAAATGCATAGTGGTGCTAGACTATTTAAAATGTATATACTCTGAAAACCCACATAGTTTCTACAGTACAATATTAATTTGCAACTTTAGATATAAATATAGACATACATTATATAGGGTTTTATTTTATTCAAACAGTGATCACGTTTTTAAGTGGAGCTAACCAAAATGTTGTTTGAAAGATTTTACCTGCATTCTAATTCAATAAACAAATGTGGTTGTGTAACACTTGCTCCAGGACTGTTGTTCATTCTTGCTATGATATGTACATTATGTTCGTTAGGTGTACTGTATGTAAATGCACTTTGTATAATCTTATGTTATTTTTGACATATTGTTTATTGTTTAATACAATACTGACTGCTAAAAAGCCATTCAAAAGACAATTTACCAAACAGTACAAAAAAAGGATAAAAGTAATATCAATGTCAGAAAAGTAGGTGGTTATGATGGTGATAAAAGTGACTAAATCAATCATAAATATAGCCAAATGTTTGGTACATTGAAAAGATGAAACAATGCACTGCTAAGCTCAGCAATACCAACCTAGTAGACCACGGAATATCACTACAGTGCATGACCCAAAAATATGCTAGCAATTTGAAGGAAAACACAAATCTCAACAGTTGAACAGATCAAAAACACTCTCCAGCATGTAGGCATAAATCTCTGAGAATATAGGAATATAGTTTAAGTGAGGTATTGCATGCAATACATATGCAGTGTGATGTCAGATGTCTAGACAGACTTAGACAGGTGTGGCAACTATGTCACAGTATTCAAAGTGACACAAATTATAGAAAGCAATGCATTCATGTCTAAGGAAATACACCATGTAATTTTTCACATTAGTTGGCTAAGGAACTATACAATTTGAGCAGAGTTTGTAATATTATAATGCTGTGCTGACCGGGCTAAACCAGACTCATGTACACATCAGTTTTCGTGTTTTTTCTTATCTGGGATATACAGTATAATAAAACATTATATTACAAATTGATTGACTCCCTACTATTTTTCACACCAGTATCCAAAGGAACATTTTCATTGATATGCCACACTACTAGGGATTGTTTAAAATGGTTAATTGTGAGGTGCCTGACGAATTTCAAATTATTTCCTTTATTTTTTAGGTACTTTATTGACCGACACACCGATCTGGAGAGGCAGTTCAATATTAACGTAGATGATGGGAAGATAACATTGGCCAAACCGCTGGACCGAGAAACAGATACGTGGCACAACATCACAGTAACAGCAACTGAAGTCAGTAAGTAACATTTCCAATAGAAATCATTAAGCTGTTTTTGGTCTACTACATAATTAACTGAATGCAATTTCCATTTCAAATCAATCCAATAATGAAGGACAAGTGTAGGTTCAGGGGGAAGACAGCTGCTTGTGAACATTCAGATGTGTTTAACATCACAGTTTGAATAACTTCATTGCCAGGTTTTGAAAAAGGTGTGACTGGCCTTCAATAATCCCGTATGAGACAGTCTTGCACTTGTAACCCATCTCATGTTAATTGTGTCTGTAGAATTTGATACAAATAATTAATGTTTGAATTCACAGCATCGGAAAATGTGTTAATCTGCCAAATTTTGATTGAATTAAACTGCTCAGTAGTCAATTTGTGGAAGGGCAAGAGCATTAAGATGCATCAAATAAACAGTTGTAAACGCTAACACCAACATTGTATACACAACTGCCAGCTTTCATTACAAATAAAGTAACATCTGTGATCTAGGAAACTTACTGTACAAAGTGTTTGAGGCAAAACTTCAAACAACTTAAATCATTTGTAAAATAAAAATTACATATTGTTTAATATGGACTGTATGTACTTGTGATAAAACATAATGCATTCACTGTATCAACTTTACTTGTACAGTTACAGAAACTTGAAAAAAAAACATCTGTTTTGTTTCATGTTTAGGTTATTTTGTTCTGAAGAGCTGAAATAATTTATTGTAAGATTAGATAATACTAAAGCATAATTAAAAATGTATTTTCAGTTAATTTGAGGATGTTATATATTATGTGAGCACAGATTTTGCACGTGAGCATGGGCGTAGGATTGGTGGGGCATATTCCCGAATGTTAGATGTAGGTAACTTTGCTACAAAAAGACTGTGGTCACAGCCCACCCATTCCTATCTCCATTTATGGACACTGATTGAACACTGATAAACAATGTGACCTTAATACTATAGGCTGGGTACCCTCAGATTACTCACCTGGTACAGCCAGAAGCGGACTGGCCACCCTCAAGTCTGGCCTTTCTCTAGGTTTCTTCCTAGGTCCCCCCTACTAGGGATTATTTTTAGCCACTGTAGAGCACTTGTTGTTGCTTGCTCTTGGGGGTTTTAGGCCCAGTATTTGTCAAAGGACTTTGTTATGACTGCTTCTGTAAAAAGGGAATTATAAATAAATGTGATTAATTTGAGGTGCCCCCTTCCAATAATAATATACCATTTTTAAAAATATATGTTGTGCCCCCCCAATACCAAACTCACTCCAACGCCCTAGTATGGAAGTGGGCTTGTTTGGCATGGGATTTTCTGATAACTGATAAATATATGGTAAAT
>JACXGM010000019.1:119900-133159 GCA_016801145.1 Umbra pygmaea
ATATATATATATATATATATATATATATATATATATATATATATATATATATATATATATATATATATATATATATATATATTTCACTGTCCCTTTAAATCTATATTTGCATCTCCTTGTAGTTTAACGTAACAAAAACCAGAATTTGAAAAATTTGATTAATTTATTTTTCAATATATTTTTTTAATGAAAACATAACTGTCAATCATTGAAAGACAGAACAACAATTGCAGTTTAGAACTGGGCAGATTCATGGCATAGCATTTGAAATCTAATGTGTCTGTTGATTTTCACGTTAGTATTTCCATGTCTGGTGCCATGCATTTCACTGTGCCATCCATGCATTTTGCTAAAGTGCCTGTGACTCAAGACAGCAGCGTCACCAAACACACTTAATAGAAATTTACCAAAATAAATATGGCTGTTTACTATTCTTTGTGGATTGGAGCCAAGCAGAAATCCTCTCTGGCGTGAAGAGGAAGAATTGTGTTCCCAGTCCAATTTCATTGCCATTTGCCACCCAAACGGTGTCGCGTTCTGCTGCTTGCACCAGTTGACATCTGACTAATCAGATTGCATTCCTGACTGTGGTGGAGTGAAAGTCACTTTAACTGAACACAAGGAATATGTGGACACTTTTCTTTTTCTAACCATTGCCATCTATTACCTTCTATCAAACGGTCAATTTTAGATTCTCTCTTTTTTCAACTCTTTTGCCTCTTATGCCTACCTCTGGGCATTTTGTTCTGAATCATTCTTAAGTGTCAAGTCCACTTCTAGCAGTGTTATGTGACTGTGCTGAGTGGTGTTTCTGTCATGACCATTGTCTGTTTTCTATACAACATCAGGTACATGTATATAATATAATGTAAGCTGAGCTATATGATTTTAACAGCATACAAACAGGGGATAGGTGCCTAATGCCACTGTATCATTGCTTATCACTCTATAGATAACATGAATAGATTGATTCAAAAGTTAGCAGTTGCAACACTGATTAAATACAGTCATTTACAGGGGCCCTCAAAACAGACTGTCAATTACAGACAATGAATAATTCCAATAAAAATCTACTCTAATTAAATTGCCATTTATTGTTTTGACTTTATCTGTCATTAATATGCATTTTTTAACCCTCATGTATAAAACATGAGCATGTTCAGGGGATTTGAAAAGCACTTTAAATGTGATTATTATTATTTTTTCTCACAAATCCTGTTTTGTGTTCTTGATATCCGCTAAAACTTATTTCTCATCTCATTCTCTATCAACTTGGGAATGAAAGAAAAAGTAAATAAAATCTGGGTCATGGAATTTACCTGGGATTTAATTTCCATTGTACAGTACCCATTATTTCTACTCATTGTCTGTTTTCTTAATTTGTTTGTTTATCAGGAAACCACAGCCAGATATCAAGGGCTATCGTTGCCATCAGGGTACTGGACATAAATGACAATGCCCCAGAGTTTGCGACAGAATACGAGGCTTTCCTTTGTGAAAATGGCAAACCTGGTCAGGTAAGGGCCATTCATCAAGCCTGCCATTGTCATCTTCCCCTGCATCTCCTCAGTAATGATCAGCCATGGTGAATTATAGCCTATTTATTTCACTGGGAAAGTACAGAGGCAAGAGCATGGCCTTTCTCTGAAACACTTCTCTCCTGACACAACAAACAGAGAGTGAGGGAAAATGAGAGCAGTCAGAATTGATCAGAGTGAATGATAATTCAGAGTTGTCTTTCATGTTCTCCTCCAGATGGCACAATGGATCTGGAGCCAAAATCCTGGACAAGTCTTTTGCATTCTCCTTTGCATCAATCCTATTCATTCAGACGACTGCAATAAAAAGATAGAAATGTCAAAGATAGACAAATTTACATTTCTAATTAACCACAAAGACCAACAGCTTGAGATGCATTATGATGGCAAATAAATAGATAAGACAGACCACCACTGAAAATGGGCCTAATCTCCAATTTGTGAATGAGGGATATTTAAATGTTATTCCTATGTTTTGATCAGGCTATTTGTGATGGATAACAACTTTGTGCTCTTCTGTGTTTCTGTGTTGTCACAGGTTATACAGACAGTCAGTGCTGTCGACAAGGATGACCCAATACAGGGACACTACTTTGAATACCGCCTCATACCAGAGATGTTAAACAATCCTAATTTCACAATAAAAAACAATGGTGGTAAGTAGAGACCATGACATAGCTTTGTTACCAAATGTGTTCAACCGCAGCACCATTTACTCTGACAGAACTTTACATCTAGTTAGGTTAGTGTACGCTGTAATTATCAAGGATTGGGTAAGTTATTTCCCAAATTGAACCAATTCCAGTTAATAGTTATACATCATGACTAATAAATATGACCATATAACAACATACTGTATATTGCAGGTTTAAATTTGTTTTACATTGTTGTCTATGAGTAGATGTTACATTTTAGCTCATGGAACATATAAGCATTATGTGAAACAAAAAGAAAGGCTCATGCACATAGGGTACAGCATCTGGTGAAACACTGACCTTACTGTTGACCTACTGCCATTTTCCAAGGCATTTAAAGCAGACACTTCACCTTCATATTTTCTATGGTGGACAATGATGAGGAAATCCAGGATCGTGTTTACAATTAGCAGTCGCATTCTGCTCCCTGCAAACTCTAGGTCTAACACAGCTACTGAAAAATGTGACAGATTTGGTTTGAGGCTAAAATCAACAACATCCGAGAGAACGTTGTTTCCTCCATACCTAAACCCTTTCTAGCTCCCGTTGCATCAGACATTTCTACTCAGATTTAAGTGCATTTGTCTATTGTCACCTGCTGTTATGTGAAAAATAATCAGAGACTTTAAAACTCCAGTGACCCCTTCGACACTATTCCAAAATCACTGTTAAAAAATCTGCTTTTTCTGTGTAACAAATTGGTTTAACACTCCCTGCAAACAGGGCAGATGTTGTTAGTCTTGCTGCCATCAATCCCTTGCTCAAGAACCCATTTTTTGTCCCAGACACACTTTCAAACTACACGGTTCATTGGCAACCTCCCATTTCTATGTAAGTTTCTTGAGACCATAGGGGTAACTGAACTTTATACACACATAAGTGGTAATCAGCTTGATCATGTCCTCCACCGTGGCATTAGGACTATGCACAGCAGGGGTCTCCAACCCTGATCAAACTGCACATAATGTAGCCTCATTCAGCTCATCAACCAGCTAATTATTAGAATTAGGTGTGCTGAATAAGGGATGGAGAGGAAACAATCAGGACAGTAGCTCTCCAGTAGCATGGTTGGAGATGCCTAATGTGCAGTATTGTGACAGCCCTGGGCGTGCAAAAGACCTGCTCATGGATACAGATAAATGGACCTCAGTACTGCCATTGGCGCAGAAGCATTGTGCTGCAGCATCTCTCAGAACACAATGCAGTTTGTGGACTTGCCCCACACTGGTCCACCGCCTACTGCTCTAACTGCAAGCAGGATGTCACCCTCATACAGCCTGCCATGCAGTATCTCACATGGGTCAGTGCTAGTAGGCTCTGAACCCATGTGAGATAGATACATGTATGATGCACAACAACATCCTCAAACTCAACATTTATGTCCTTGTATAGAACAGCTACCATACTTTATTTCCTCTGTGATCATCCCCAAACTGTCTGTATAATGTGACCCTGCTCTCTACCTAAATACACACTTTAATGATGTATTTAAAAGGTCATGCTTTCATATGGAAAAAATATTTTGTCTAAGACCATCTTTCGCCAGTGCTGATGAAGAAAACGCTTAACCATGCATTAATTCTCTACGTAATAGATTATGGGATTGCAGTAATTGGTTGCCTGTCTGCTCACTGAAATAATTAATTTTTGATCATTCAAAACAGTTGTGCAAGAATCCTGACACCCACGAGAAAAGTCTGCCCACATCACTCCCATCCTTTCTGGCCTTCATTGGCTTCCTGTCCCAAATAATTGACTTTAAAATTCTCCTCCTCGTCTAGAAAGTTGTAAATGGCATCGGCCCTGCCTACCTGTCTGGTCTGTTTTCCCTTATGAGCATCTATGCATCACATGATCAAGAGATTGTCCAAACTGATTTATACACCAATGACCCATCTTTGAACAATACCCTTCCACCCACATACCACCTTAACTCCATTTCTGACAATCACTAGGCTGTTCAGATGGTTGGAGCTTTAAAAGCAGGCATTATGACAAATATCTGATTGTAGCTTTTTTACACTTATTATATTAAATAACAATGTGTTGGTAGTATAATGAAATGCACTCAAATGCTCTGCAAACCTAATAATTTATTAGATGTGCTTGCCAAAGCAAAGCACAACTATAGATTTCTAACAAACTTCTTTCTTCTTGTGTTTGTTTTGCCTACTCTACCGCATAAATGATTTAAGCTATCATCACAAAACCAACTTTCAAATGTACAGCTGGCCCAAGCCTATGATACCTTTGTTATTATTTCTTAAATAGAACAACATTTCCCCAAAAGTTCCACAGACACCCTTCAACCACCTGTGATAACGTTTAAGCCATTTTAACTCCAAACCAACTTTGAGATTTCTGACTGGTTTAAATCCTTTGATTATCAAATGCTGTTTTATACAATTTTTACTTTGTTTTTTTTTTTAAATAATATAATTTCCTAGTTAAATAATGGTGAAATAAAATACATTAAAAAGGGAAAATGTGCATTATCTGAAAACCTCAATAATACAACTATGGTATTTTATTCAAAATGGGCCTGATCCTGGGCCAATTAAGCAAACATATGTAAAAGTTTGATGACTGTCCTAACTGAAAATGTTATAAAACATTTAGTTTAACATTTATATTTTGTATAATTTGCAGTAATTAATCTACTAACCACAGCCCTTGAACTGGTTTACCTAAATCAATATTATATCAGGTTTATATAAATTTAAAATATTTGACACTTAATCAAATTCCACTTGCATAACTACAATGATGCAATAGAAAAAACTATTGTATGTTCAAGCTAGGAAAATAACTTATTTTAAACCCAAAATGTTCAAACCTACATTTTGATTTCTGATTCAGTAAAGGTTTTGAAAACCTGCTTTGTTTTTACAGACAAAATTATATTACTATATACAGATCTGCTCAGGGAAGGTAGATATCTAGTGAGCGTCTCACTGTTGCAACAAGTAAATACACATATTGAATTCAAATTTTATTTTAGTGAACAATTCCACGATCCGTATATTTCTGTATTATTTCATACTAATATTACTTGTAATATGTTGTCTTTGGTATTTTTTTATTTGTAATGCTACATGTTTTGGGATGACCCATTTGGGATGACCCATAACATAACACAATTCCATTACACACCCCTTAAGCTTAAAAAAATGTCACTAATATTGACAAATAGTTTTGCCTGAACATAACCACAAGGCAAATTACTTACTAGCCTACACTGTTGTTTACAAATGTTTTTCTTGTCATGTATGGAGGAGTGATTGGCCCATTAATTTAAAACATTATTGAAAATGAAATGATGCTTTCATAAAAAGGAATGCCTTTAGCACAACCAAAAAGAGCTATATTCTTGTAAAAATGATTGACATATGCATTTTGTATATGCCTGTTGTTTACGTTTTTCTTGGTGACACTTTGGTTTCTCAATAAATTCAGTGGTTGAAGTCCATTATAAGTGCCCACATTTCAGGATGACGTGCCATTTAGAACTATGAGGAAAACAAATTGAATCAGCACAAATTAGATTGAGAAATAAAAAGCCTTACCCATGGTTTCCTGAAATTAAACTAGCTTTTAATAGTATATGGAGCGCAATATCTAGGAGGAATTCAGAAGTCGGGTTACTCCCTAAAACTTCTATTCAAAATTGGCTAGGATCAAAACTATGTTGTTGCAATTGTGTGTTTTTTACTGGATGACACTGGTTGCAAAAACAATGATTGACAGGCAGTTTATGTTACACTTAAAATGAACCAATATTGGGTTACTGTTGGCCACATTTACATTATATATTAGAAATTTGAAATTATTGAGAAGGCAGCAATGTGGTTGACATTATGACAAGTAGCTGTGCACCCATATGCATGCAAACACTGACACTCTCAAACCTATTGCAGTACAAATATACAGAGAAATAAACTACTTTTTACACCAGCAAATTAAGCTTTCAATCTTGTTACCAGTCAATATCAGCTGGAAATATAATGTTACTTCTCTGGGGTTGAAAGCAAGCAGAATCATATGGCCTACTTTCTATGCATGTGACAAATAAACCAACTAACAGTTACTAATATGTAGCAGTGATTCCAGGATTGGCTGGAAATCATGGCCTCTTTCAACCTAGTTCATCACTGGGCAGATTTCTCACTGCCAAAACCTGTCTTCATCTTGAATGTCATAATGAATTCCCACCAATATGTTGTACCTACATCACATAATATTGAAGACAGGGAGATGATACAGTGCATCTATCATTAGACAGAGAGCCTTTAGCCATCCAAATTAATGCCTTTTGAAGTATGAAAAAAAAACAAATGTGTATCCTTTTATTCTGGCATAGAGAAAAGTTTGCAAAACTGTAAATTATAACACTATGTGTAGGGCAAAAACCCATATATGTGCGCCAACCTTTGCACGTTGATATTGATTACTGGGGAACAATTTAACTTTTTGTTAGTAAAGCAGACAAGCTAATTACATCCACATTTCCATAGACACATCGCTGAATTTGAAAGCAATTGAGGAAAATGTTATCAAATTTTCAAAAGTATTTGTAATTTGATGAAAATATTTATTTTGCTGATAATACTGTAGATTTAACATGCATAGTTATCTTAATCGTTACATGTAATGAATGAAAAGTAATCCACTACTCCCCTACCCTGGAGCAAGCAGATGCTCAATAGTCTGGTGATCAGCTGCTCTTTACTCCCCACTGCATTTTGAAAGAAAGTAAATGAGTGGGATCCAAATCGTCTGTGGGAAGTCTTGCAGCTCAATGTAGGGTGACTTTCAGAGAGCTGTTGTCGCATGGCAGATGGCACTAAATTTGTTTGCTAAATACGACGATTGGTTTAGCAGGCGATCTGGTCTCCATTTCCCCCTACCGCGCTCTTCTCCATTCCTCACTGAAGAGCTCTGCTCATCCTGATGTTGGTGCGTAATGTTTTCAAAGAGCTCTGGGCGAATAATCTTCATCTGGTTCTGTCCGTCTGTTTTGATGTGAAGGCTGCAGGCAAGAGGAACTGATGTGTCTAGTTGTTAGCAAGAGGAAAATATATCAAATCAGGACATCAAATGCACCAGCCTCTTTATCTAAATGGAAACCTGCCACCATGGAAACAGGTGTATAAGAAAACTTAGAGGAAGTCGTAAAGAAGAAACCTGAGGCCAAATTGAATCATTATTGTCACAAGTATCTTTATCAGTTGCATATTTAAAGGAGTTGTGCATTTTAAACTGTTCCCTGTTAGTTTAATGAAGCTGCCACACTCTGAGGTCAAAATAGCACTGAAATTGAGGGGAGTATAATAATTTGTGTGTAATAGACCAATGACCGGGTGTGTCAAACATATGCATGTGAATATCTTCAGATTTCCTGATGCCCACACAGTGAAGCTTAGCATTTCAAAAGCTCAGAGAAACACTAAGTGGTGAAAAGAAATTAAATTAAAAAAAACGTATATTATTTATAGTAATTGCCAAAAGGTTTATCGCTATGAGTAGTTGTTTTTTGTCATTTGAGCTGTACACATTCACTGTTGTTAAAGTCTACATTTAGCTGTTGTAAAGTGTCACTCGATAGCCTATTCCATGTGAGAGAAATACACAACACTTGTATGACTATTTCCATCTGCACACAGCAGGCAGAGCCACTCCACTGAAGATAGCAGACCCTTTGAACTTGTATGTGCTGGTTTGTTTGTGATGATGACTCTAATTGCAGTGACTGTGCTGTGGAGTGGATAGGGTTAGTCAGGGCAAGGGAACAGGGTCATCCAGCCAACATGGAGGGATCTCGCCTACTGAACACAAGCTATTTAGGCTTTAACCTCAGTTAAAATACCAGATTAACTTTGTCTCTTGTGTAATATACTGCAAATGCAATGCTGCTGTATCGATTGAATCAAAAACACAACACCAAACATATTATCTTGAATATCATTTGAAGAAAAAAACAGCTATAAATACTGGTATAATTATGTTGTCATATTTTTTCAAATACATTTCATTATACTTTGTTGAGAAGTAATTTCTAATTTATCATATGCATTTTCTTTTACATTTCTGTATACAATGATTATATTCAATTTGCCAATGTACTGGTTTTGTTTATGCTTTATTGCTAATGTTTCACAGTTCTCTGCCATACATACTTGCTTTAGTATGCTTTAGTATATTCTTACGAGATTAAAAGTGTTCAGAAACATGTGGAAGAGTGGATATGGTTAGCTGAATAAAGAACACAGAGCTTCTCAGAAGTGTCATCAAAGAGCCCCTGGCACCTCTCGGCTGCCTTGTACCATCTTCTAAGTCACTGTCACACTCATGTCCCACAATCTTAGAATGGGTATGACCTAGTAGGTTCAAACTCTTACAGAGTTCTAATATTATAATATGATAATGCAGGAGATGACTGAAACACTTAAACATGGTATAAGTAATAAAACACACTTGTTGACTTAATATCACCACCATTATTCTAATAATGGATTACAAAACATTTTGGTCTACTACACAAAGCAAATGTGAATAAAACATGATCTTTTTGAATAGACGTTAGTTTCCTACATGTCTTCACAAGTTATTTCTCTCCCCACAGACAACTCTATCAGTGTTTTAGCCAAGCATGACACTTTCCGCCGCCAGAAACAGGAGATGTATTTCCTGCCCATAATTGTGACTGACAACGGAAATCCTCCAATGAGCAGCACTAACACGCTGACCATCCGGGTGTGTGGATGTAGCCGGGAGGGAATCGTTCAGTCGTGCAATGTGGAGGCCTATGTCCTACCAATTGGCCTCAGCATGGGAGCTTTGATTGCCATTCTGGCGTGCATTATACTACTTTTAGGTAAGATAATACTGATACTCATCATTGGTAACATTCCTTCAAATGTTATATTTGTGAGCACTTGACTGTGACATGTCCTCTTGTTTGGCAGTTATAGTGGTGCTGTTTGTGACGCTGAGACGACACAAGAACAAGCCACTTATTATCAAAGACGATGAAGATGTCAGGGAGAACATAATCCGCTATGACGATGAAGGGGGCGGAGAAGAAGACACAGAGGCCTTTGACATTGCCACACTGCAAAACCCTGATGGAATCAATGGCTACCTGCCCCGTAAGGATATAAAACCGGACCTGCAGTTCATGCCAAGGCAGAGTGGTGGACCTAACGGTGTGGATGTGGATGAGTTCATCAACGTCAGACTCCATGAGGCGGACAACGATCCCACTGCCCCTCCATATGACTCAATTCAGATCTATGGCTACGAGGGCCGGGGCTCCATCGCTGGGTCTCTGAGCTCCCTCGAGACAGCGTCCTCAGACTCGGACCAGAACTATGACTACCTCAGAGAGTGGGGTCCGCGTTTCAGAAGACTTGGGGAGCTGTACTCAGTGGGTGAAAGCGATAAGGAGACTTGACCTTAGATCAACAGGGGACCCTTTGATTTTGTCCACATACGTGTGTATTATGCTAGGGTTTGCCAGCTTTTAGAAACAGCTGTTTAAAAAAGGGGGCCACCTTTTTTTACTCTTAGAGTGACGTATAGCGTTCATCATCTATCACATCAAGCGCACATGTATTGTTGAGCGAAACTTAACAAAGTCTATGTTAGGAGGTCTATGATTCTTGTGGAGTGTAACTTAGATTCCGTTGTGGAGTGTCTAGCAGTATTTTGGGTATGTGTCATTCGCTGTGACTGCCAGAAGCATAAAGACATGGATTCTTGGTTGTTGCCTGAAGGAAGAAGACCGAGGGATTGTGTGACGTTTTACAGCCTGGACAACATGATGAAAGTTGTAAGGCCACGGAACAATGGTACTAATGAGAGTCACTCATTTCAGATCTCTTCCCAACAAGCTAATCAGAGATAAATGATACTAAAATAATAAGCAATATGGTCTACATTACAATGTTGAATGTATGTTTGATTTGACAAAGCAAAAAACACAACTTCAATATTGGATTTAAAAGGAATTGGTTTAGGTATTATTTGATACCAGGTGGCCACATTTATAAAAACTGTCTGAGCCAGACGTCTTGCTTTATACAACTATTTGTATTTACACGCTCCCAGGTGTGGTTCGCAAATATTATTAGCCTATAAAAGACTAAAGCGAAAGACAAAAAAATTGAAATGTAGAAACTTTGAGGCCTTCTTTTTACAGAAGCAAGCATTAAATACAATTGTATTCAAATGTTTTTTGAAAATGATCTTGTCAATTCCTCATTATTGTTGTATGATTTGTTTTTATATATCTGTTATCTTATTTGCATTTTTTTCATGTGCTACTGCTTTTTCGTGAGTGGGAGTTTAGATTTATCCCTTTCTCAAATGTTCTTTCTTTCCCTGTAGCTATTTCATCACAGCTAAACATGATGTTTGGATATTGCTGTTAATCTGGTATTTAGAAAACAGGAGTTTCTGTACAGTAAATTCAAATACAGATTAAATTAAATTTAGATATTAGAAGGAATGGGAACTTTACACATACACGTAGCGTGTGTGCGTATACTGTTTCTCTTTATTCTGTACACAGAGTTACAAGTGACCATTAAGCACAATAGCTGGGATTACTTAATTGATGTGAATATTCAACCCCTTAAACGTCTATTCATTTAGGAACCACTGGTAACATGAACACATGAAAATTAAAATACAGACTCTTGCATATTGTGCCACGCTGTATTATAGTAGATAAAAAGACATGTACATAGAGTTACTGCTATTGTCCTTAGCTTTCATTGAGGTGGTAGGTTTTGTCTATGCACGTTAGCTCTTGCACATGAGAATCTAAAATGGCACTACAGCTGCGTGCATACTCAATTTGTACTGATGAAGTATTATGGCAGTTCTCAGTAGACTTAACGATATATATGAAATAGTCTTACATGCAGATCATATTTTATACTGTGCTTTAATGCTTATAAATGTGTATGTTTAATTATTTACTCCCTGTAATGTAATCTAAGATATCCTGTATTGTTTCCTACTTTGTGAAATATATTTTTATAAATATTGCTGAATGGGTCTGGTTTTTAGTAACAGCTAAGGTTGGTGGAAAATAAGAGACCTTTTCACAGTCCCTGCTTTAGTTTATCTATGTATATCATCTTGCACCAAAAAGAAGCCATGTCAATGACAAGGTGTCCCATATTATCATTAGTAAAGCATTTAGTGGGCAGATGATACACTGACTGGTTTTAAAACATATTTCTGCAGAAGCTGCCTTTGCTGATGGTATAGAAACCAAACAAGAAAAACATGAGCCAGTACAGTCAAAGGTATGGTATTATCAAAATTATTGACTGTGAACCTAAATGTTAAATGGCAGACAAAAAAAAACTGGAAATGTCAACTGCTTATCGTTTTTATGCTTCTAGAAGCTTTCAGTTTCCTGAAAAAAGTACTGTGATAATAAAGGCATGACTATTTCCACATGAGCTGGAAGGATTCTTGTCCAAATATCTGGTCTTAAACAACAACAAAGTTTCATGTTATAAAATAAATTATGAATCTTACAGGAGTGTCTATGTCACGAAAGTTGTGGGTTTGAGCCCCACCATGGATTCTATGACTTTCCTCTGGCCCCCTACACGAGGCAGCACAAAATTGACATTGCACTGCCCGGGAGTTGGGTTAGATATGTCAGATAAGTCTCTCCTGCCAACCGTACATCTCAGAATTTCTCCCAAATTACGTTCTCAGGAAATTATTTTGAAAACCTGAATTACATTATATGCCAACATATTTAGTTTTTTTTACGTTTGAACTGCACGTTTCGTTATTAGGCTATATTTGTACTTCAATTACGTTGCTCCGGTACATTTTGTTTAGCGGATTTATGCGAGAACATTCCACACATTCCATACATTCCATAGCATTAAAAATTATATTGCAACATTCACAGTTAAGGTTAGGCATGAGGTTACTAACGGTTAAGGTTAGGCATTAGGTAAGGTTAGATATGACGTTACTGAGGTTAAGGTTAGGATTAAGGTTAGGGTTAACATTGCAAAAAAAAAAGACAATCGTCTGTCTGCATGACACATGCAATGTAGAACAAAACATGCACAAAGTGCCGATCTGGATTTGAACTCGCCAACACTGGCATGCAAGTCGCGGATTTATACGCCCATCCACCATCCCCGACCTCCGCCCTAGCGAAAACTACGCTATTTACATGCTACGTTATGATTTTCATATGTTCATATTTAACGTTATTCGAGTGTTCAATTTAGTTCCCTACAAACGTAATTGACTCTCTCATACGTTCATATTTGACATATTTTGGTTTTACAAAATAGTTCCCTCAGAACGTATTTCATGTGATTTAGGGCTGCTCCTGCAATGTCGATCTCCAGCAACACCATACGTTCAGAATGGGCGCCTGTATTATAATTGTATAGTATTAGAGGGAATTGGGAAAGGAGGAAAATCTGGAAAAATCACACAAAAAATAAATAGAAATGTGTAAATCAAACACAATATATAATATACTGTCAATTTTTTTCTGTTCAATGTGCCAAATGTGGATGGGGAAACCTATGTTTTTCAGCAGAAGCCAATTGTATAAATTTGGTGTTATCACCACAAGCCAACAACGCAAATGAAAGGAAACTAAATGTATCAAAAGCTAATCATTTAGTGCTCCAACTGTAGCTGATTGTCTTTACTGAAAATAAGTTATATAATGATAAAATGAAAATACATAAATAAATATAATCAAAACATTGAGCACTGATTGTGACATCAGGAGAAAGATAATTGATACTATCACTATCACTTGACAATCTCATTGATAGATTAAAGAACCTGGGTTTTTCTACTGACTGCCTAGCCTGGTTCGCAAATTATTTCTCAGACAGATTTCAGTGTGTCAAGTCAGAGGGCCTACTCTCCAGTCCTCTGGCTGTCTCTATGGGTGTGCCTCAGGGTTCAATTCTCGGGCCGACTCTATTTTCTGTATACATCAATGATGTTGCTCTTGCTG
>JACXGM010000020.1:7428-132354 GCA_016801145.1 Umbra pygmaea
AAGTTATATAGTACAGTACAGTTATACCACCATGTAACTATACCACAGTTATATAGTACAGTACAGTTATACCACCACGTAACTATAAAATGAGTGTAATCACGGCAGCAAGACCTTTTTTTTCTATCACACATACCACTGCTACCAATGATGAATGCCCCACCGCCATTGTTATTGATGTGATCAAGGCAAGATCTATCTTTCTCCTATCAAACTACAAAGCTATGTCAATGCTCAGCAGAGACTGTCTCCAAAATAAATGTTATAATATAATACTGAATAAGTTCTATAATTTACCTTTTAAATTAAGAAAACTATTGTCCACATCATCTATCTTTCTCGTTATAATACTTTTACTGACATGGCCCTTTTGAAGAAACTCTCCAAACACATGTTCCACCCTCATTATGTACCTGTCTGATTACTTGTGTGATGCTCCGCATGCTGTCCCTCACTCTGTGGTCTGGAGGCTTGTTGTAGGACCTCATCTTGAAAAAAAATATTAGAATCAGAATTAAGTAACTTATACTATGTATACTGTACTTTTCACTGCTACAAAACAACTGAATAATTGAATGCAGCCAGTTGACTTTTCATAGACTGTGGCTTCACTCAATGATTCTTGTAACTTTTGTTATGAATTGGTTCTATAAATAATATTTGTTTGTATATCTATACATATATGGATCTAAATATTGTATAAAGAACAATTAAAACATGTTATAAAGAGCCTTACCATCCCTTATTTCATTACAGCTGGTAAAAGTATTTTACTTTCTCCCCAGGTTCTCAAATGCTCTGTGAACTGGGATATTTGTGGTTAGCCCATTGGGGGTAGCTGCTACATAGGCTATTACTTAGCTTCGGTTCATGTAACTTAGCATGATTATAAGGCAAGGTACCGCGACGTGATGCAAACGTTACAAGTTGAAGCTGCGCATTATTCGAGACACAAGTGGATAAATATGTTTTAACTATTCACAGGGCATTTGTTTTTATCTCCATAACTTTAAAAAGTCATGTGAAAACTGAAGGGTTCTCCCTCTCCTTCACTCGCTGTGCACCCTGTGGACCACCCGCGTGAGAAAACAAACAATGTGATGTGACTGGGGGCAGAGGGCAATGCTGACGGTATGGTGGCAAAAAAATAAACACAGAACTGGATGCTATTGCGACTTAATTTTATTTAATTACTAATGATGGGCTTATCATATGGATGCAGCCACAAAAAAAGTTTATTTAGGCACTTTCTCCAGAGGGGCAGATCAGCCAATCAGGGCAAATGGGCTGTTGCCCGGGCAACAATAGCCCGTACCTGTGCACGTCCCTGGACTCCAGTGATAAAGAGATAAACAGAAAATATAATTTAAAATATGTGTGATACAAGTAGTGATACGTATTACAACAGATTTAACTTGAAGGTGAGTTTGTGTGTGGAGGCTTGTAGACACCACAAGACCCATGTCCAAGCAGTGTTGTCATTTAAACTAGGGCTGAGTTTGACAATCATAGAAATAGAATGAATAGAAAGGCCATTGAACTGCCCGTTCTATATTTATTCTATTTTTATGGTGACAATGCATCGATCGACCCATCACCTAGGGGTTGGTGTGCATGGGCCTGTCTTTGTGTCTGAAAATGCATGTGTGACCTGATTTGATTTGGGTCAACACATTCTCATATTGGGGGAAAATGGCATTAAAATGTAGTAAGTGACATGACCTGTCCCCTCATGTGACATATACTACACACACACACACACACACACACACACACACACACACACACACACACACACACACACACACACACACACACACACACACACACACACACACACACACGCACAACAATAGCTTATTACTTAATACTGTGGCAGTAGACTTCTGTGTAACATTATATTTTAAGGTAAACATATTAGCCACTAATTGCAAAAACATATCCAAATATTAGGATTTCTAATACCGTTGATACCAATGCCCTTAGGTAGTAGCTTAAAATATGTGACAACAGTTAAGTTCTGTTTCTTTTTTACCATTTAGTTGTCTTTTAACTATGTTTATTACACCTTGCTTTTTTATGCATGTCCTTACTCTAATTTGCTCTGGATGTAGTCTGCTAAATAATAATAAGAAACCTTTATTTATATAGCACGTTTCATACAAGGAATGTAGCTCAAATTGCTTTACCTCAATAAAATGACTAAAGTGTAAATGTAAAAATGCCACATTTCATGCCATTATACTATTTAAAATGAGTACATAATTAATTGAATTATGAAACATGGACAATAGACTAATTATATTTATACAAATTTTGTAAAGTTGCATTTAAGGATTGGAGACAGGAGCATCTTCACCAACAATTAATAATTATTCCTACACCAAATGCTGCACAGGAAACAACTGAACAGAAAACACAGAACAAGAACTAAATGAGAACCATACCAAGACTACATGAACAGCACATAATAAACAAGAACAACTGATAATGACCACTACACATAAAAGCACTTTATCAATATAACATAATGAAACATACCTGAACTGAAAACAATGAACTATACGGGACTAACAAACACTCAGAACTAAATACCCCACTAATGAGGGAAGGGTGTGCAGGTGGGGACTTAATCTACAGAACTGATAGGCTCACCAAAACATGTGATGTGATCCTGTGACACAAAGAGCGGGAAAACATATCCAAAACAAAACAAACAGGGGAGAAACCACTACAAGGTAAAACACAGAACAAGCACACAGACAATAGGGACATACACAGACTATAAAGGCAGAACTAAAACACCATACACAGTACTGAATGAACACAAGGAACCAAAATGGAAACAATATACACACTAATAACTCAAACCCTAAAGGAGTCCATATCTGAGTTCATTATCACAGCCCACACTGGGCTGTATGTGACAAATATGAAATATTTTCGACAAGCTCTTACAAAATATTTATAAATAATTTTGGGGAGTATTTTTTATTGTTTTATTGACAGGACAGAAAGAAGCAGAGGCTAGTGAGACAGGAATGTAGGGGAGACATTAAGTCAAACCGGTGCTCAAACCCCTGTTGCCAGTGTGTGTGATCCTAGAACAAACTCTGGCACATCTTAACACCATAGCCATTCAATTCTAAAGCATCGTCCACATATGCATACTGATTGAACTTCAATGACCTTTTTATGATGCCATGATACAGCTTTCTATATGAAAAGCATTTGTAATGTAAATGAATAAACAGGAGTTTAAATGACAACCAAATACTGGGTGATATTGTACATTGCTTCTTCCACCAAGCTATTTGATACTATGTACTGTATGTAGAATATACTTTTAGAATAATATTCACCTGAATTAAAATAGGTTTACATTTAAAACACATTCTGCAGTTGTATCTCTTAGCGTGAACGCCCATTCACATTATTTTGCTGCAGAATTAATTTACTGCTGTAACACTAATTGGTCAAATCAAGTTATGAAATCTGTACGCCTGAATACAATCACATTTCTTTGAATTCATACACTTTTTCCTCAGGAAGGCAACGTCAAACACACTGAGCGATAGTGGGTTTGTGAAATTAGCCCAGCCATGCCTCAGACCTGATGGTATCCGATTGACATGACCAGGACAAAGCTTCTGGATTACACATGTAAGCAGATCAGTCCTGTCATAAGGTGATTATAGGCGTGTAGAATATGAAAGAACTCGGAATTAAAATGAGTGAAAGCTGTATGAGTCACTGACCCTGGCTTTTTGTAAGTAGGTGTGTCTGTATAGACGGCAGGGGTCTGTATTTTTTCTGGAGACGCACCAATGTCTCACAGGATGATCTATGCTGATCCCCTTCATCAAGCCCCGGGACAAAGAGGATTTTATTTCTCAGAGAAAACGGGTATTTGCTTTGGGAGAACAGCCACCCAAAGCGATCTTTATCACTTTTTAGTGTTACATAATTAACTGCGGTGGCAAATCAGCATATCATCTGTTTGTTAGTTGTAAATGTGTTTTGCACCCTCTTTTCTTTCTCAGTACAGGGGTGTTAACGTCTTCCCAGGCCGTTGCTGTAAATGAGAATATGTTCTTAGTCAACTTGCCTGGTAAAATAAGGGTAAACTAAATAACTGTAAGTCTGACAGTAAGTCTTTGATAGATAAATACAGACTTGCCAGGCCTGTTCTCTCATAATGTAGTCTACCCAATACCATTGCAATATAACATGCTCACAGTCCCACAGTAAGTGTGCATTTCAGACAGCTTGGTATTGGTATGTTATGTTATTTTGAGAAAGACAGACAGAAATGGGGACTCGTATTCGAGTTGCACTTACGTCTAATATAATTTCATTTCCAACTCAACTCACTCATCCTCTTGTGACTTCAGACTCCACTCGGACTCTAGATGTAAGAGCTTGTGGAATCATCACAAATTGCAGACAGTGTCCTGCTCGAATTTTGCTATAGCCTTCTGTCAGTAATGTGCTGCTGTAAAGATGGCGTTTGAATCATGTCTGAAGGACGGACGGGAAAAGTATATTAATGGTGTAAGAGAGCGAGCATGAAATTGTGGGATAGAGGAGACTGGACTCACATGAACACTTCACAAGTACCCTTGTTATTTGTTGTACCTCCATTCTTAAGTGGCCTTTTTGAGCTTGTTATGTAGCAGTTTTATATCTGTCATTTGTATGTGAGGACAGACCAGGTATTCCTGGGTAGTGGATGTAGGAAGAGCATGTTTTGGTTGGTTGCAGCCCTGCCATGTAGAGTTTTTAGAAGCAATAAGGTGCTGAGCGAGCAGGGATGGAAGAATTCTAGCAACCTGTCCTAGATGTGGTACTTCTTCAGCCAATATCTCATAATCTAATATTCATTAGGAACATTTTCTAAAGAAAGATGTGTGTGAAAAACTACGATGGAACATATTTTTTTTAAATTCTGTATTCTTCATTTTCAAAAAGCACATAACGTGAAGCTTTCCAACTACAGTACATACATTGTTTCACCTTCTGCTCTGGGTGGCTGGATGCAAATTACACCATCCATGGTACAGATCTACAGGGGTCACAAGTGATATTATGGCAAATATGAGATAATTATTGCCTTCTAAGCACAATAATGCATTGTCACATGAAATATTGCATACACACACTTAAGTCCATTTCACAAATAAATTGTAGGTCATTGCATTACAAGCATTCTCTTTTGCTACAATCACCATATTGTTAAGATACTGAATGTGTAACAATCCACAGGGTAGAGAGACACGTGTGCCAAAGAGAGACAGTTGTGAAGGTAAATTTAAAAAAGAAACTGTTTCAATCCAAAACTAAATATTTTACAAAGGAAAGGGACTGCAACGAGTCTCAAACAAATACTTCCAACACAACCTAACCAGAGCTTACATATAGACAATAAACCACAGGATACCAAACGCACACAGGAACTAAATACCAACACTAATGAATGAATGAATGGATGCAGCTGTAGATCGTTGACTGTGAATAAGTGCAATCTACTGGTGAATGACATGTAGTGATCAATTGGATAATTAAAGTAATGTGATGAAATTTCGGGACCCAGAAACCAGACTAACATACATAATGGAGTCTTGTTGCCGAAAGCAATGACTCCAGCTCACCAGGAGGGGGCGACGATTACAGAATGTCACTAAGATAATCGGTTACAATACTGTTTGTTGTTTAAAACACTTTGATCTGTGCAACCATTCTAGTGACAACCTATCAGCTAAATCCCATACATTTAGGTCAGGCCTGGGATTATAGATTATTCTTTATATTTCAATAGGTCAAGTCAAAATCAGTTTGTAAGGGACATGAGAACAGCTAACCAATCCTTGTGTCTGACATAAGCCAGAATTTGGGTTTATCTATCACAGTGTAATCGCAGAGTGTGCTATTTTTATATATTTTTTATTATTGAATATGATATCAGATACATCAAATTTAGAAATTAAGATTGTAAAGGGTATATTACATACCATAATTGTATGCCCTGCATGTTTTAGGTAAAACATCCTCCAAATTGAGTACAATATTATGGCTAGAATTGTTACACACATGTTGCCGTTTAAGCATTATAAATCACCAATTATGTCCTGAAATGTACTCAGTAGACCTATTGTACTCAATAGTCCATTCCAAAAAACTTGAATGCTGTTTACATATTCACCCCACAATACACATACAGGTTATGCAAACATTTTACCGAAACAGTTCACACAATGTAGGTTAACATAGTGTCTGCATTAGCAGGTACTGATATTGAAACAGGTTTAATTTTACCCTCATTTCACCCCCATGGCGCACACAAACATTCGGAGGTTGATCCAGAAACCTACAAGAAAGCCAATTGTTTTGCATGCTTGTCATGGCTCTCTAAAAATATTGTTGGTTTCTGCCTGACTATTGGGCTGAATAAAGATATTGCTATAGCCAGAAAAAGACTTGCCACCCAACTGAATCTGACCCTTCTAGGTTTCTTCCTAACTAATAGGGAGTTTTTCCTTAGCCACTGTGCTTCAATTCTCATTGTTGCTTGGGCTTTGGTATTTTAGGTCAGTTATTTGTAAAATCACTTTTTGACAACAGCTGATATAAAATGTTTTTGTTTTTTAAATACATGTAATTGTTTAAATATAGACTCTAAACATGACATATGAGGAGAATTCAATGAGCAAATGTAATTGGTAAGCAAAACCAATATATGGTAGCTACATTACAATCATGCCTATACAATTCTGGTAATTGAATAAAGGAAAATGCTTGGAGCAGCAGGTTGGACGGACCTTTAATGCTTGTTTTAGTGTTTCTTTCCTCTGAAATAAAGTTGGCAAATCATCTTTAACTAAGAGAGGGGTTAATGTCCCTAGACTTAAACTAAGGTTGCATCCTGAGCTCAAATTATTTTCAGTATAAACCAGTAAGAACTGGAGCAGGCCAACCCCTTGTGGAAGTGGAGGTGTAGGCTTCTGTTCAATAGTGACACTGTGAAGAATGGAAGTGTCTGGTGATCTTCCATGTCCCCACTCAATCCCTGGGGCCTTGACCGTTACCTCCCCGAGAAATGTTAGTAACTCGTTGTTATGCTATAATTACTGGATGAAGGGTCATTAACATTCACAAATACATCAATGTGATTTTACTCATTGCTTAAACTAACTGATTCTTGGCTGTCCTCTCTGTGTTGCATAATTATTTGTTTTCTCAGTCATTAAAAGGTCAGCTCCTCTTCAACACCATTCATCCACGAAGAGCCTGTCCTGCACTGCTGTTCATTTCCTCTTTTAGCTCTAACGTGAGCCTCCACTTCTCAATCCTGTGTGCAGTCTTTTCATCATATCTACGTGGCAGCATAAAATGTTCACTTGTGTTGGCTGTTCAGTGTCATTTCACATCTTTTTAGGATTTCCTGAGTTGAGCTCCTTCAGAGATTTAACTGAATTCTTCCATGAATAGTCTGTTCTGTACGTTGTTACTCCCTATACGAGCTGGCTTTGGTCCGCCGTTATTATGATTTCATTTAATAAATGTTTTAGGTAAAACCTTATTTGTCTCAGACATTGTTTTTAAAACAAGCTTTGCAATCTGTGCGGTTTGAACCGATACCACAAGTCTCTTATCCTTCTCAGTTGCCGCCACTGCTTGTAACATATGTTCAGTCAGTGATACTCATGCATATTTAACAGAAAGGAAACTTCCCCAGGGCTGTGCAGCAGCCTGACAAAATGAGCTGGGGACTAAGTGCTGGGCTGGCTTGGACCAAGAAATGCTAGCTAGGCTAACTCAAGATAGGCCAACGTCTGTTAGCTGTGCTAGGTTTTCCTTGGCAGGGTTGGCTAGATTTTCCAGGTCAGAACAGAATTGGAGATTAAAACATCGCCAACATCTGCACACACTTTACAGGGTTTGCAGCCACAAAGGCTTATTATAAACTGCCTCCACTCATGCTGCTTATTAATCCAACCCTGCGACACAAGCATGTGATTTTATCACACACCCCAAATTCTCTCCATCTCTCAATCCCTCTCTCGCAACGATGATGTCATTCCTCCCTGCCACCATTGAAATTGCTGGAATAATCTTCATGCAGCATTGATGAAGGGCAAGTGTGTGAAGCAGTTTTTTTATCACTTGCCTCTTTTTATGTCTGTTTGGGTTTATGTACCGTCCGTGTGTTTGGCCAAGATAATTGCCCAAAAACGCAGCATGTGATTTATATTTTTTATAGATTTAGCTTTGGATAAAAACTAGAATCAGAAAAAGAAGCAGGAGGAAGAGATGGAGAAATGGGGTCAGAACTCTTAAAAAGCCCCTCGCTGTGCTGGGATCAGGTCTTATAGCTCGCCTACTCAAAAGACTCTTAGAGTAGAAGCTTGAAGTGCAGTGTGAGATGCTTAGACAGGGCATATAAGCACATGCAGGCAATCACACTCTCACGCACTCTCTCACACATCTTCAAGGAGATCCATTCTCAAATGGGACTTTAGTTTTCAGGCACTGCCCAGGCTGGGGCTTGCCAAAGTGTGTAGGTGAACCAGTGATATGCCCTTCGCCTTACGCAGCCAGACAAGGTGTTCCAAATCTAAACACTGAGAGAGACTGGGCCAGTGCTGGATGTTAAGGCTTGCAATAAGCTAGAGTATAAATCTAGTCATTATCCTGCTACAGCACACAATAAAGCCTGCCTTTATCATCCCATTAAAGAACATTTGGAGGATTCACAGTACTACTGTAGTTCTTGTTTGGCGCAAATTACTTTGTATTGATTTTATTTTATTTATTTATTTTAACCAGCAATGTTTATTTTAACTCCAGTTTGGTATTAAAAGAATCGGCCAGACATCTGTCCTTTCAGCCATGCACACCACCTTCAAACAACTCTCTATTGTATAATAATCATAACTGTGTCTGCTACTGATTTACTAGTTGAAAACTCACTCAGTCTTTGTAATTGTATTTTTAAAACATCTATGTATACCATACAACCGACTTGTTGCGTCGATGTTGGCGAGTAGGCGAATTATCTTGAAACAAACTGTGGTGATTAAATGTAAGGTACTGTATAAACATATATTTTCTGTAGGCAACTATCCTGCGTGCAAATTTAGCCTAACAAACGAAGCTCTCATTTTAAACCACAGGGCTAGCATCCGGTTTGGCAAAGTGATGCAAAATGCGGAAGTGCCCTAAACCTGCATTCTATCTGAATTCCAGTTGGGGGCGACACATGCAGTTGCTAAAACAGGTTGGCTTGTGTAGTAGTCTATGAGAAAATGAGCCACTTCTCACTTGATTTATTACTTCAGGAAACCTTTTCATAATAAGTTTATAGTCTCAATCGCAATTTTTTTGTCTTCTTCAATACAGAATATGTTAATTTTTTTAATTATGGTCTTGTTGATTTTAAAATGGTCGATAAAGCAGGGGGTGTTTTAGGGTGTGGCTATGTAGTGACTGTGTGACTTTGGTCGCCTTATAATGTCTGGTTCAGCATTTGGTTGTACGACAAGAAACTCAAAGGAGTTGGCAGTTCAGTTTTTCTGGTAAGTAACATTACATTTTGTTTTAATACTGTTTTTCATTAGGCAACCTTTTTGTTAAACACCCTTTCGTCTAAAATGGTCTCATCTGCAACCAAGATGGCTGCACCGGAAACGCACAAACCAATGGGTGATGTCACACATGTTCCGGCCAGTATTATAAAGTATAGAGTCAATTGTTAAAACAGAGCGCTGGTTTTCACTGCACATGTTTCATTGACAGCATCCGAGCTGTGCAACATTAACCCAAAAAGCATGCAGAACTAAAGTGAATGTCCCTGCTAGGCTATCAGGCTTTTGGAGCTAGGCTACTGGGCTTTTTAATCAGTCTGTTGCGCTGCTACGGCGTTGTCATTCTTTCAATTTTTTCCTCTGCGCCTACCAGGACCTCCGGATTTAGAAAATATGCATTTGTGAAAAGACACTGGCTGGGCAAACTGTTTTAAAATACTTTCATACCTTTGGAAATTAATCAAATGCAGTTACTATCTGTAAAAAAATCTAAATTCTATGTGAGGAATCTGCTGTAAGTGTATATATTATGTCATTATGCCTATTTTTCAGCTCTTGTCATGTAAATATGTTTTTTCAAACGTTTGCATTTTTCTGGTTGTGAGTTAAGGTAGAAATATGTTTTCTGCCACTAGTTGTGTGTGTATGGCGGGGGGGATATTTCTTATATCCTATTTTTCCACACATAGCTATAGTATGTGGCCCTGCTTGGTTTTAAAAACTCAATGAGGCCCTCAAGCTAAAAATATTGCCCACCCCTGGCCATGTATTGACAAATGTGATGGGTTTTTACAGCTTGGTCATTAAATTTTCATATTTTGTAGATGTTGCATGTGATAAGAACACACACTTTGCAAAAGTTAATTACTAACAGTTGTGATAATGTGATGTACCACCCAAAAAAATATGCTAACAAATTTAATTTACAGTGTTACATGAGTAACTGTCCTTTTGTTGACTCACATTGCACCAATGTCTCATCTAATGTCATCATACATGACATTTACCATAGGATGCAGTGTGGTCACTGGGGGAAACGGTCACACATGCTCCCCCGCAGTGGAGTCAGGGCCAGGTGAAGGTTTCAGCATGTGCTTCATTGAACTAACGCATTGTCTTGTGGAAGGCCTTTAAGTAACCTAAATGTCCAATTTCAAAGAGCCTCTTTTTTGGCCTCTTTTTGAGTGAAAAATTCACAGCTCTGTAGGAAAGTGCTTTTGTGAGTGATTAATGTAAATATTTAACTATCCTACAGTCCCCAGATATTAGGTTAATAATATTTGCCATTTTCATTGGTTGTACATTGTTGATATGCAATAATTTAATAACATCAATAAGACTTTTATGGGTCTTTTTGCATAATTTACTATGTAAAATTACTGGGTCAAAAGTTTTTACCATACAGACTGGTATGGCAAACGTGTGCTTTCTTGGTTGCCAACTGTACTCATATATTGAAAATGGAAACTAGCTAATTTCAAAAGTGAAAATGTTTTCCGTTCAGACAGGGATGCTGTATTTCATGAAATAATCTTTGCAGTGCAAACTTAATATGGGCCCACACACAACAATAAATAACATACAAAACTTAATATATACAGTGCAGTATGAAATTACATACATCTCTCCCAGCGACACAACTTGAGTTTGCTATTTAGTGTTCTGGTAGTGGATCCCTGGATTGTCTTACGCAATGCCTTCCCTCTTTAATGGACAGACCAAAATACGGCAGATACAAAAATAACACAAAACCCCTAATATTTATAATTTGATATTTCCCATGACATATTCCTCGCCATTGTTTATCTTTATGCTTCTTTTCACAGCTCCCCCTAATTTCACAAACACGCCACCACAGTATGTTGAGGCCAAGGAAGGTGGCAGCATCACCCTGAGTTGTGTGGCATCTGGGAATCCCAAGCCCTCAATCAGCTGGCTCCGGGAGGGCAAGCTAGTGGAGGACAGTGGCAAGTACAAGGTAGGACATCACCATGCCACCACATTTTGTGTTTGTGTCTTCTCCTTTTCCTTCTTACTTTTGGCGCCTTATTAAGACCTACAGTTTTCATGATATCGATTCCATTCCAGTGGCAGAATATGTGTCCTAGTGCCATGCAGTGAACTTGTAAATTAGTTATTTTTATTCCCATTCAAGATGTTCATGCCTTCTCGTGCTACTTTCACTGCACTCTGCTCTCTCAGGCTGTTTTATACTGAAAATAACCTGCTAGTTAGTTCACAATTGATTTAGTAGTATATAAGCAGTGATGTAGTTATGATTACAAGTAGTTGGGATTTCAATTGTCTATAACCTAATTCAGAGTCATTTAGTAGCCCAGTGACTTTACTATATTCCCGTTCATAAAATTGTTGTTTTTGCCCATGTTGCATGATGTTTACCAGTGGTAATAGCTCACCAAAAGTACATGAAAATGTACAACTCTATGTCAATATATAAACAGCATTGTCAACATTTCCACAGTTCCGATAATTACATTTTAGGTATCCACCTCAATAGAGGCAAATTGCTCGACTAGCAAGCTCCTGCCCATGTCTATACACTTATATGCCTTAACTTCCATGGTTAATGGATTGCGCACACAGACTTCTATCATGATTTTGTATCAGCTAATGAACAAACATGCCCATCATAGTGACAGCGGTAATATGTTGAAAATTATTTTTCCTCTATAAATACCTCTATAAATAAGTCAGTTTTCCAAACAAATAGCCTATATTAATTAACACACAGGTACACTTTGCATTACACACCACTGTTGCAATGCAATCACATTGTAGTTTCTTGAAAATAAAAGCCGTTCTAGTTTACACTTTGATTTTATCCTCAAATCAGAACAAGAAAGACACCAAGTTGTCATTAGAGTAATCTTGTTGGGAAAGGGCGAGGGCTGTTGGTGTCTGAACTGCCAACTGTGAGGAATATCCTGAGGTGTGGCATATACTTGAGCGAGCAATATGAAGATGACCAGAGGAACTACCCAATGGACCAGCTGGTGAGGGACATCTACCCTTTGTCACTGGAGCAAAGCTAATGCTCTTTTTAAGCCACCTGTTATCAATAGAAATGTGATTATTATGTCCAAGCTCAGGAGGTCTGAAATCAGACAGTGAAGTTCTCTCTTGGGAAGGGGGAAGTTGATGTCAAAGAGGTCATGGTCAAGTAATTTGATATTTTGATATCAAAGTGTCAGATTAGCAGTTGTGGGGAGGGAGGCTGTGAGGGCTGTGGGATCCAAGCCTACACTAACTGTTTCTACAGCAGAGAGAAAAATATTCCTGTGAAAGACCTTGCTTACATCAAGGGACATAAAGAGAAGGTGCAAAGTAAAGGACCCCACCACATGGGAGGCCCTGATCTGCAAGAGCATAAGAGACAAGTGAGGACATTGGACATGTAGCAGATGGGAAAGAAGGCAGAGAAAAGAAGAAGGCAGCCAGGAAAGATGTTGAGAAGTGTTTGGCAGGTGGTGATCAGGATATGGGATTGAAGAGAAGTATTGCTAAAGATAAGTTTGTCCCTGAAACTGACCCATAGCATGCAGCGGGAATTTTGGGTTTTCATGAGCTGTATGCCAAAATCATCAGTATTAAAACAATAAATGACCTGAAATATTTCAGTTGGTGTCCAATGAATCTAAAATATATGAAAGTTAAATTTTTATCATTACATTATGAAAAATAATGAACTTTATCACAATATACTATTTTCTTGAGAAGGACCTGTATTATAAAAGTGGTTTAAAGAGTAAAATTGGCAATTTTGAAATGCAAAAAAGATGTAGGTTAAAGTTATCCTATCCAAAAAATAAACTCATATTTGAGTTCTATATGATAAAAATATGTAATTCAGACACCCTTCATGTTAGGATTTCTCTTCAGACTCATGTTAGCACCTGAGTATGACCCACCCTTCTACCACATGAAAAACCTACATTAATAATAACTTTAATAACAGTGGTTCTAAGTGGATTCATTTTAGCAATATCTGGTCTCAAATCTTCTGCCTTTATCTATATATGTCAACTTCTACACATGCCTGGCAAAGGGAAAAAGATCTACAGATGAATCAGTTCAACAATTAGTTAATCAGTTAATCAGTGAATACTGATGCCATTTTTGTAAGTTTATAAACATTATATTCCTTGTCTCTAACAGTATTTTTCACCCCCAAAAACGTTTTGTAGTTGCTGAACTGCTACCATCAAAAATCCAATAAAATAATATATGGTAACTGAATTGTCTACTGTTTCTTAAATGTACAATGTACATATTTTGTAGTTAAAGCAAACACAAATATTAGACACTTGTATGATTTCAAAATGCTCATTTACATAGAAATACATATAGCTAGGTCCTATAATTTTGTGTAGTTCATGGCCACCTACACAGCCAACTCATTTTTTATTTTCTTTCATTGTTCCTCTACCCTTTTACAAAATGATCACGTATAATATCATGAACAAAAGCAATATATCATAGTATCATTTATACACTGTACAAATTTAAATGTGATAAGTAATGTTTTTGATACCATTTGATTCCGATACAAGGGAATAAGGGGAGTACTGGCACTTATTTTTTTCCACTTCAAGTACTGGTCATTTTGGTTGTCAAGAAGTTGAATAGACATCTTTACAGCACACTGTGCACAGTTGAAACTAGCTTGCTACTGAATGGTCACAAATACATCATATTAAGAAATGCGACCATACAACATATTGAGCAACATGAAAAAAAATAGATTGCTTCTAAGCATAAATTACATGTTTAGCGAACCACAAAACAGTCAACAAATGACCAAAAGGTTCGGCCGTGAGCTAGCTAGGTTGTAAGTTGCTTGCTATTTTACACTCTGTCACCAATACAGTATATTATGAATGCAGTTTTACAACATACAAGGTAATATATAGAGTTTTAAAGGCAAAGGGCTTACAGACCAAATATTGATTTGTTTTGATGATTTTTTGTTTTTCATTGTTTACTGCTCCTCATCATATTTGTTTTACGTGTAGAAATTTAAAATTATTCATTCAGTATTTTTTTATTATCTTTGGTTTACAGAATTTGTTTACATGTGCCTAAGACTATTGCTCAGTACTGTAAATTGAGATAATGTTAGCTGATAATTAACTGATAAACATTAATTAAGCTTTTGACCTGCCCCAACTACAGTATGAACTGTAATTACATATTTCTGAAATAATGGGTTCACATAGTCTGGTAGTGAAATTTAGTTTTTCTATCCTATAACAGAACTGAACCTAGCCCTGCTCTTAATAGAAAGCAATATAAACAAATGTTTTTTGTTTAGGTCAAGATTCAAGTTGCCAAATTTAGCATTAAGTTTATTTAGTATTTATCCAAGTAGCCGTAGAGAAGAGCCTTACAATAATCCAAACTTTCAATATGCAATGTTATGGAGATGGAACAAAGCTGCCCTTGAAGTATGTTTTATAGATTTGACAGAAGAGAGTAGTGCTGATGTATTTCACTGTTTGTTTTTTAGATGAAAACCATTGAAATTCATTGTCAGATCTAACAGCATATATTTGTGGTTCTTGGGAACTAAATTTAGCATCTTTATTTGTTTGAGCTTAAAAGTAAAAATGTTTCTGTCATGCCATGTTCCTCTTCATGAATTTAAATTCAGTCTAAGAACCTTTAGGAACACATCCTTTCTGGGGTGTGCAGTGGACTTGGTCCCATGTGGAACCTGGAGGAGAGGTTTCATTTAGGGCAGTGTATTTATTCTACTTAAGACGTCTCATGCAGGCTGTGTAGTTTGGCTCAAGCCTGACGGACACGACCCACATGACTTGCAGCTTAAAATGAGAGCTGTGACCAAGGGTTCAGGGTTTTGGTGGGGAAGCACAACTAAACTTACACAGTGGTGCTTTGCAGTACTGCACCTTTTTATTGAGCTCGAGACAATTCCAATAAAATCTCCCAAAGAGAAGTACATTTTCACAATTGTCAAATGGACACCTTTGTTATTTCTGTTGTGCAAAAAATATCCTTTGAATCTTTACATTAATTCTTTTGAAGGGGTGATATTTTTTCATTACTCACAAACAAATTCATTATGGATGATTTTGATTAGGTATAGTGAAAGATTAACCTTACTGCAGCATTGCCCAATGTGTTATGCTTATGCTATGGAGATTATGACTCATCAACTTATTTAGCTAAATTGGGAATATTAGGATTTTAGATAGGCCTTAGTACTATGATATAGGAACTGTATTTCTTACAATTATTTTCATTTGCTCATTACTGGATAGTGTAGAGCAGTGAGTAAGTAACCTCCTTCCTTGGTCCTGCACTAGATCAGATCTTCAGCCAGGTACGATACAACCTGAGTTGGATAGGCAATAGAAATTTTACGCTACAGTTTCTTAAAATCTCATATTTTGACAGGAATTGTCTTGTACTGCTATATGGTATAAACTGCCGCACACACAAAATTTTTGTTGGAGGTCTGACTAACAGATAATTAGGTCTTGAATAAAAGTAGAATGTAAAACACTCCAGGTTTTAGCTCCCACTTATTGATAAATTTAAATACCAAAGGTTTGGCATCAGCTGATATAGTGAAAGCTTATGATGGATATGACCTTATCTGAAGACATTTTCTGGATTATTTTCTGAAGACAAAATAAATTGGCTATTGTTGGAAAAAATGAACAAGGTTTATTTGTTTACATGACAATTTTGATGTGTTGTATTCTGGAAACATAAGTGGAGTGCTATAACCATAAACAAAATGGTCCCATCCTGAAATGGAAATGACTAACAGATCAATTCAATTATTAAGTGATTTTAAAGATCTGAATGTTTTATAATAACTGGACTGAGTGATTCAGTTCATTTTAGTGATTTGTAATGCCCATCATTAGTTAATATTGTCAAACCATATAACATGATGTAGCCGCAGCTTACTTCAGTGTGATTTAGAAGACTGTAGAATAGCAGCCCAAAATAATTATCGATATGAAGACATTATTCAACAAAAAAAATTGCTAAATATGTCTCAGTTTAATTGTTATTACAGTGGCTAGCCAATCTACTCACTGTCAATAATGATTCTAATAGAACTTTACCCAAATACTACCCAAACAATCTCTAAACAGCATGAATCAATTTATAATTTATCAGGCAAATTAAGTGTCAATTGAACAAAGCAGCAGTAACGAGACAGTAAGAGATGGACAAACATGGTCACAGGTGAGGTCATATAATGGTCAAGTAATTATGTGTTAGAGGCACAGCGCATTCATACTAGGCCAATGCTGTATAGAAATACACAGGAAAATATGTTGGCATAGCCATAAATATTTTATTTCCATTTGCCACATATCAAGTTCTATTTGGCAAATGAAGCAATGGATAAAGGGAGCAGCAAAGACATGGGAGAATCAGGTGGAGCAATGGGGTCACTGATGAGGATTTAGAATTGATTAAAACAGTGAAAGTGGGAGAAAGTGGTAGTTTTACAAACTGTGGCAGTAATACTATATACAGTACCAGCGATGGGCAACTGGCTGCTCCCGCCCACAATTAGTGCAGCCTGCGAGTAAAAGTGTCAAATTTCCTGAACCGTACATGCTAGAAATACATGGTTGGTATCTTTGGAAAGAGGGCCTTCTGTCAAATAATGGGGGTCAATGTGCGTTCATCACATCCAGAGATATTGCATATCAACTTTGGGTGGTTTTCTGCAAATATAAACATTACAGACAGGAAGCAGGAAGTGAAAATGACAAAATACATTTTATGCAAGGAGGTAGTACATCACCCTGGACTAAAACAGGTTATATTGGGGGAGAATATGTGCAATATATATGTGAAATGTGTACATACAGTGTTTTACTTAGGGGACACCTGGGGCAATTGTAAAAACACCCAGTTCCTTCAATCAGGAACAAGCTTTATTGATGACACCTATTTGCTCAGAATGATTCTCTCTCTGACTGTGGACAATCAGCAGAACCATTACACCTTGCAGATGTTTTAAAAAAAGATTTGAAGGTATGAAAGTAACTTTGGGATTGGTTAAAAATTAACAAGAACAACCTATGCTAATATAGGTATTACTAACTAGCATACAGGATTTTATCATGGCTGCAACATTGGGGACAATTTGTAACACCGTGTTACAATTGCCATGAGCCACATGGCTCAATGTAAGCACCTTCTTTGTCTGTGCTGAAATATTTCACAAAATTTAAATATAAAATTGCATTTAAAAAGAGTGTAATAAAACGAATGGGTTTCTTCTAGTATAGCATCTCATCAATAAACAATTTAAATAAGTAATAATCTAGTTTAGTCTAGGAATTTGAACCATATAGAAAAGAAACTCTTAATAAAACATTTCTAGATTCTACAGTGGTAATGTAATTCTTTGAGGGGTGCTTTTATTTCAGATACAGTTTATATGCTTTGTTTTTTTAGTGTTACAATGCCCCCAAACACTGTTACAATTGCCCCCACTAAGGGAAAATGTTTAACTCTCTGAATTAAGTTTAATTAATCTTGTAGTCTTGTCCTTATTGGTGAAAATGTATCAATTGTATTATTAATTAGTGAACACACTGTATATACTGTATGTTTTATATATCAAAAGATGACTAGTGTATTTCAAGTAGTCTGTGAGTTAAATGTAAAAAAGTTACAACTACCCCCAGTCTCCACTAATTATTTGTTTGTCCCACCGGTTGTCAAGACCAGGGGGCATGTATTTTACAATAATTAACAAAAAATTTAACATGTTGTTTTTTAATTTTGATTCTATATGACATCATGCACGAAAATCAATGTCTCAGAATGTTGGATTTTTTCATTCATCTTGTAGCCAAGAGTCTTCTGAATGCAGAACTATAAAGCACTGTAAGACAAAGTATCACCCTTTCAGAGGCCAAAATATCAAGTTGGCCCTCTGATAGTGAGGATACCATTTTTGTGGCCTTCTTTATGATCAAAGTTGCCCATCTCTGCTATATACTGTAGGCACTGTAAGCGTTTACCAAGTAATAGTTAGATTGAACAGTGTGTCCATCCTGTTTTGAAAGTACATACATTAGTTGATACAAAATAGCTTAACGTACACAAAACCATGTCGCAAACCATAAGCATTGAGAGCATATAGGATGGTAAAAATGTGTCCCCACCAATGTTGAAACCAAACCTATGCCATTGTGTGCCAGAGAGTAGATTACATTGAAAACAATTGATGGCTCTTTTGAACGCAGTCTCCAGATTGTATACCATCTTATTGGATGTGACCCACTGGTCTGGACATCAGCATATGTTAATTTCAGTATTCTCTCAGAAAATATGGCATGTTTTGATTGGTTCTTATTGACCAGCTATTTGCATAAGCAGCGCCCCAAGCTTCCATGTTAATTTGCTATGCCCACCCAAGAGACAAAATATCTGTTTTAAAGTTTTCCTGCTCAGTGATTACATGAACTCTCCACTGTTTAAGTGTTGGTCATTCTGCTTTTACTTGTGCAATCCAACAAAAACAGGACTGCTATACATTTTAGGATTTGCTGCTGTTGTCCTGCATGTAAACTACTGTTTTGTTTTGTTGCCTGGCAACAGATACCTCTCCTGCTTTAGCAATGAAGAGGCTTAATACATGTGGTATGGTGCCTGTTATTCTTAATATTGTTTTGAATAAACGGTAAAGAGGTGTACTGTCACTTATGTTTTTTTCCAATATCACTAAGTCATCTGTATCCAAACAGCGCTAGACAAGGAGGACACCCCAGTTGAGTTTCAAAACTTAACAGTATTGCTGACAATATCAAAGCACCCTTTCCAGACTCTTAGGACAGGAGGACTTTTGAATGTGCTGTCAGCCAGGCTAGTTTCTAAATATAATCTATTTTGCCATTTCAAATGCTGTAAAACCTTTATAACCATGCACTCAAATCCCCCGTTTAACATATTATTAATTTGATTGAAACTTTTAATTAAGCAGGAAACAAAGTTATTCTTTCCAGACGAGCACAAACCCAATTATGAAAAGGTTGAGACAGAATGGAAAATGTGAAGAAATAAAAGATTGATTTGAAAATTCTATTAATTCTGTACTTTATTAACTGCTGTATGTAAGTAGAATCAGGTGGGTAAAAAAATTGTGTACCAAATGAACCAATCAAAGCAGAGATTTATAGGAACAACTTTGTACCAGACTCTTATGAATAGAGATGAGATAACACAATTTGACCAGGTACCAAAAGAGCTGACTTAATAACACATCTTAATGAACAGTCTGGGGAAGGCTATAAAACCATCTCAATTATCAGTCCACTGTGAGGCAAATCATTTACAAATATGCAGAGGATTTAACAAATCTCGTCCTAGAAGTGGAAGCCCTTCCACAATATCCTCATGAGCTGCAAGAAAAGTTACAAATCAGGATAATGCCAACCCAAACATAACATCCGGAGAGTTGCATACCACCCTTGTTATCAAAAATGAACCAACTGCCCATCTTAAATTTGCCAGAGACTAATTGAATTAAACAAGCAGTTTGGTTAACAGAAATTGAGGTCTTTATTGTAATAAGATTGATTAGGTGAACACAGTGTTTTGCTTTCCACAACCTATATTAAAAAATATTGACTTCACTTGACTACGCTAGGGATAGACTACTAAAATGATAATCGGGCTAACATCTTGCTGCCTTGCCTGTACCCAGGCCATGGTGAGTCTAGAAGAGTTATGCCTCGTCTCCATTACCATGTTGAACTGTGAAATTCACCGTTCCGCCTGGTTAAAGATGTGTCTCCATTACCGTTATGAATTCTGGAACTCAAACTTTTCACAATTTTTTAGGAGGCTGGCAGCCTAGTCTGGAAGCTCGTGCTGGCAGCACCTTTGGGCGGTCGTATACCTGGTTGCAGTTCGGTAAAATCGCTGATTGGTCTAGGTGAAAACGTAGACGTGATGTCACACTAGTGTTTTGGTGTGTGGTTTCAATCCGCGCCATATTTAGAGTACAAACAGTGTAGGTAGTTATTACGGAAAGTAATAATTAGCGGAACGTCTTTGCAAGCGTTGCCTGTGCAGCCGGCATTGCAGGATCAGTCTTTCTCTGCGATTCCTATTTAATAGTTTTTGCCTGGACTTCACGAGACGTTTAAAAAGTAAACACAAACCAAAAAAAGAAAATGTAAACAACTCGAAATCAACTACGTCTTGCATTTTGTAAATGCACCCTTCTGGCTCTACGTGATTGTTTTACTACAGTGCTTCGCAGTCGGCAGTCACAGGTTGCTCTGGGTGCGCATCATCTTCTGATGCCGTCTTAAATTGTGATAAACGTCATAGGAATGTTTTTCCATCGAAAGACATCCGAGCCCACTTTCCACTGAAGGCAGTGGAGACATACCAACCCCCCATGCCTGGTTTGAAGCTTACCTAGAACCGCCTAGTAGCCTAGGTGGCCTCAGAATGGAGACGAGGCATTAGTCTACTATATATTGATGGCTGGAATAGGATAAATCAAGTTTTGGGTGGTTCGTGCCAGAGTTTGGTGTAGCGTTCTAAACTCTCTGGGATTTATCTCCTACATATATGTTCTACAAGGGGCAGAAATAGATTTTTCACCCAGCAATTAATACATTGTGAGTCTGCTGTCTTATTACTACCATGGACAACAATGTCTTCTACAGCCTTTACACTTTCCAGTTTTAGACTTTGCCAACAGGACCAACAAAAGAGGACTGTCCCTGCATAAACAAAGTACCAGGGCCGTGCACAGACCTTTTGAGGGGCACGTGTCGAAACTCGAAAAAGGGCACCCCCTCCTTATATATATAATATACTCACTATTTATAACAGCCATAATAATAGTATAGATATACATGGTTTCAGGGCATCATTCAACCTAATTATAACAGCAACCTTCTGTTTGCCATCTGCTTGAAGACGTTTGTTACTGATCCACTGGTCTCTTATTCACTACACTTTCCCTAAAATAAGCCAGCAATGAAAAATATATATAATAGTGTGAAAAGTACAGTTGCAGTGAAAAGCATAGAATGATTTCTGAATGATCACGTGACACTGAAGAATACTTAACTGGAGCAATAATGCAGAAAATTCAGCTTTGATCACAGAAATAAATTACATTTTAAAATATATTCAAATAGAATACAGTTATTTTAAATTGTAAAATCATTTCACCATAATATTGTTTTTGCTGTTGGATCAAAAAAAGAATTACATTCTTCATGATAAATTATAAAGATTTCACAGTGATCTGATTCTGTAATGTGTTTTTACTACTACAACATTACTGTACAACATTTATACATGCCGACAGTACAGAATATTATACTGTAAATAGAAAAATTAGCTAGACTAGAAAGCTAATATGTGCATATTAACAGCCTTGAATTAACCATTATTTAATATTATTACAATAACATGATTAAATGTTGATAAATTAAGCGTATCAGCCATCACAAATCAAAAAAGAAATATGTTACCTATGACGACGAATATCACTCGTCGCTTTGTGTAAGTTCCATTACGAAACAGCGTGGGGGCACACCTGCGCTTATGATTTCCCGATGGTAAAAACAAATTATATGTTGTTGTATTACTTTTTTACAAAGGACAAACTAAAATGCAGTTACGGGTTTTTTAGACCAGCAAATGTGTGCAAATGTGTATTTAAAACGGCGCGGCGGCATCACATTATATTTTCATCAACAGGTTACAAACTAGTTTGTTGTAGCTATATGGGTGCTCAGTTTTTCCTGTTGTAAAATACATTTGGCCAAAATCGCAATTTACAAAAGATGAAATGTGTATGCACAGGCTATTTAAGTGTAGGCTGTATATTGGCAATAACTAGATGGCAAATGCTAGATGTCTCTCGTCCCACGTCTCAGTCAGACATCAAATAGCCTAAGTAAAATATTGCCTTTATAGACATAGTGTTTAGTACTTATTCAAACATCAAGATCTTTGTTTACCTTTGCAAAACTTCGATCAGCTGCCTGCTGATGTGCGGCTGCTGGGGAACTGTAGTCATAGATTGTATAAGACTGTAGTGCATTCAGTCAAGATAGAGGGGGCGGAGTTATCAGGTTTACTGACAGTTTTAGGAGCGAACAAGATTTACACAAGCTTTTTTAAAAATTCCATTGGCTAAATATTTGTAAAACAGACAGAAAGACGTAAAGGGTGACAAATAGCATTGATTTATTGAAGAAAAAAACACCACCACCCAAAAAAAGGGCACTTCGGACAAAAAGGGCATGTGCTCTGCACAGGTTGAGCCCTACCTGTGCACGTGCCTGCAAAGTACGATCACTGCTGAATCATCCCTCTAACATTGTGAATCAACCCTCTAGCATTGTGAATCAACCCTCTAACATTGTGAATCATCCCTCTAACATTGTGAATCATCCCTCTAACATTGTGAGTAATTGAGTTGCTAATGATTCGTTGTTTTTTTCCAGGGCTACTGGTAAAAACACAATCTGTTTTCGACGAGGTCTGTTCTTAACTCTCCCAGAACAATCACTTTGACCAACTAACATAACTAAGATGAGTCACTCCACATTTCTCCTCTTGAGTAACAGAAGCTCGCCACACTTCCCAGCATGACTCTCTTTGGTTTCACTCTTCTAGGTTTATCTGCTGCCTTTGATACTGTGAACCATCAGACTAACTCTCCACACTCTCGGGGCTCTGTGTCTCAGGGTCTGCATGCCTCTAGGTTGTTTCCTGCATGTTTGGCCACTCTTACCAGGTGACACAGAGAGGAACAGTGTCTGATCCACAGGCTCTCACTGCTGGTCTGCCACAGGGCTGGGTTCTAGGCCCTCATCTCTCAACACACTTGGCTCTGTCAAACTCTCATGTGTCCTCTCTTGTCATTGCTATTCAAATGACACACACCTACTGTTCTCCTTCCCCCTTTCTTACACCCAGGTGTCAACATGCACATTCCCCTTGATTACATTTGAAGCTTCTATGCACCACTTAACCATGCTGCCCGCTTACGGAGCAGGTAGAATAACTGCCCCTCTACCTTGAGGATACGTTCAACACTACATCTCTACCTGAACTCTTCATTCTCATAAGGTGGGAGTCCAGACAATTTTGCCCAGACAATGCACTCTAATGGTGGATCCAACTTTCTCTACTACTGCACTTAAAGTACCAAGTGCAACCAGCCATTGCACTCAGCTAACGTTATGCTACGCCTCAACTTTCTTCAAACTGCACATAGCAGGTCTTCCTGGAACATATCTTAAATCTGAAAATCCAGAAGTATCCATTTTTTTGGAATTTCAGGCACATTATAAAGAATGCATTGCTGCAGCTACAACTTTCCTCTCTTATGACCCATTACTATCAAGAAAAGTCAGCTCACAAACCATAATTAACTAACGTTGAATGTTGATTAATTCCAAGGCATTAGATTAAAAATACACAAAATTAAGCAACTAAGTTTTTTAGATATTGGGCCAAGTTCCAATTGGCCGGTGAAGGGGTCAAGCCTCAAGACGTATTTATTAATCAAAACCCAGCCATTTGTTATCAAGTCACACTCAATCATATACATAGTGTTAGTGCATACCAAATTATTTCCAAATGAATTGGGTTTGTTAATATTGAGCTCTAGGAATCCTAAGGGGGTAGAAGCAAAATAAATGTTCTATGAAATATGACATTAATTAGATGAGGGAAAATAATTTTAAATTATTAAAGCAGCTTCAGTTTTTGGCTTCGAGTGCTGTGGGCATATCAACATAAATAACATTTAAGAGAGTAGACTGGAAATATCCTTTATGAGAAAATGCTAATGTATATTTAAATGGTTCCAGTTACAATTTTGAGGTGCAGGTTTTGAAGGGTTTGAGAACTGAAATCAGACAGCTTAACAAAAATGTGCACTTACCACTTAAGACTAGCTGAATGTCGCTCTACATAAGAGCATCTGTAAAATGAATAAAAAGTTAAATATACTTCAAGGTGGAGGCTGTTTCTGCACTAATTTCCTTCTTTGTAAGTTATGTAAGATAGGGATAGAAAGTCAAATGGCCAATCTTTCAATTGGAATGAAGGTGGTTGACCCGTCCGTTAAGCATGCTAGTTGTCATTTGAGGTGAAGGTGCTGATGCAAGAGTAGACTGGTCATCTTCTTGTCAGTTCTGGACTTTTGACAGAAAGTTAAAGGTGTGTGGAGCATGTGAGTGTGGGGGAACTAAGGTGGATGGTTATGTGTTAAGCACACAAGAATGAAAATGCTTTAAAACAAGAACACACCACATCTCACTTATGAGGTTTGTGATCGTTGGATGATGGTGTTGCTGTACCAGATGCATCTGATAAACAAAGCTGAGAGCTTTGCATTATTCACTAAGAAAAGCTTCACTCAGTCATTTTCTTTCAGTCTACTATCATCTGTGTCATGGCCAAATTACCAACCAGGCCTCTCATTTCAATCATGGCCACCTAATAATCCCCCTCCTTCCTAATTGTCATATATAACTACTCACCTCTTCACCTGATAGCTGATGTGTGGTGAGCGTTCTGGCGCAAAATGGCTGCCGTGCATCACCCAAGTGGGTGCTACAAATTGGTGGTGGATGAGGTGGGCTTTCCCCCTCACTGTGTAAAGCGCTTTGGGTTCCTTGGAAGAAAAGCGCTATATAAGTCGAATGCATTATTATTATTATCTAACACCTCTCCCACCATATGAAAAAAAAATCTGATCCTGTATATTTTTAACCCCTAAATCATTCTCCAACTGGGCCAAATTGGTTCTTATAATACCAAGGAAAGCCTACACAGGGGTATTCAAGTCTTACACTACGAGGTCCGAAGCCTGCTGTTTTTTCATCATTATTGCACTCATCTGGTATACCAGGTCTAAATAAGTACCAGATTAGAGGCAGGGGTTGACATTCATTTTACTACTTGTCCTTTGTACGGCTGTTTTTTTTAATTTATGTGATAGCAGATGCTACTTTTCCATAGCAGAAGCTTTAAGTATTGTGATTAACCTTCATGTCTGTAATTCCGGCAAACAAGCATTTTTGTGATGGCATCAAGGCGCCATTGGCCAGTAAATTAAGGCAATCTAGAAAAAATTGCCAATTTTATTGCTCTTAAAAGCACCAATTTTATTCAATGTGAAGTACCATCACATTTAGAACATGGACTAAAACTAACATTTTGGTCACACTCTGGCTGGTTGAATTTAGCCAATATGTTTGACAAAAGTTTCTCAAATAATGTATGCATTCCCAGTTAGAAATAACCCAGTATATTGCAGATATTTTTTTTACTTTGCTGAGTGAGACACAAGTTTTAGATAACGCTTTAAGGTTACCATGGAAATGGAGTCACTTGGAGAATGTCTGTCACTTGCTATCTTGAATCTAACTATTATTTTTTAAATTGTTGCAGTTCAAACTATTAATAACATTCATGGATGTACATAAAACAGAAATTTAAGAACATGGAATTAAGTCTCACTATAAAGAAATATTCTTTGGCACAACGCTTCTAAATTTGATGTTGTTTCTCCTCTCTTTCTGACTCTTCCTCATTCATTTTTGGCCACCATTGTGGCACACATTTCAATAAAATACGCTATTCTTTTGTCCATCACAGCCTTTATATGTGCATACTCTATAGACTACTTTTTGATGAAGTATTAACAGCGAATGAGCACTTGCCGTGTCAGAGCTATGTGTCATTTTTCCGACCAGAAAAGTGCACAACCGCTAACGTTTGCTAGCCATCTCATACAATACTAACCTGAAAGAGCAAAACCGTCTTTGAGTTTATAAAGTAAAATCGAGGGCACGCATCACACGTACCGATTTCATAGCAAAAAAACACATTAAAGTCACCAAAATGCCAATGAATTACTTTAGCTCTGCCCTACGGGCAAAAGCTGTCAGATGGGCACTGTTTTGTTTCCTAAAATAAATATTCCCAACACAAATCAAGCTTACTAATGAAGCCAGCTGGTCGATCATTAGATTTACTTGGGAATTGGACAGTCAGCCAGTCATGTTAGCACTGCCAGTGGTCTTAAACATCTGGTTTGTAATGCAAGCAAATTCAGACAATAATCGATGCAATTTCAAACCATTTTACAAATAAGCTTGACTAGACTCTGATTTATGCCAGGCAAGCTTTTCCTGATTGATTTTCTAACATTATCCAAACGCACACAGAAGTTTAATCTGAAACTGGCACAGGGGTCAGTATTGATAAGAGTTCCTCATATCCATCAACAGCTATATATAAACATTGAAAAGTTAAAATCACCAAACTATGAGATATTTAATCAAATAGGACCATAGTAAAAAACAACCTTACTCTTGTTTTATTTCTACCATAATGTAAGGTAGCTGGAAGTTTGTGTCATCCATGAAACCACTCAGCGGAGGTTTCTTTTGGAATCATTACGAGACATTCTGAGAGAAAATCCAGTTCTCTCCGCAATTACTGAAAGTAACCTTGTGATTACGACGTCTTGCATTGACTCAATTTCTCTGACATGTTCTGAAACTAAATGTTCTCATCCTGTTTTTTCGAATATTTTTTCAGTAGGAGAAATTGAAAGGAAAGTGCTTATTGAGGTTCAAGTACATAGTACAGTACGTGCTGACAGGATTTCATGTTGAGTTCTGTTTGATCTTTTGGATAACATTTATACCGATTGCCTCATCAATAATGAAATTGTACACTCATTTCAAATAATTGAAGATGCACAGTATGCTTTAAAGTGAATCTTTGGGTACATATCGTTCTCAGAGGTTTTCAGACAGTTTTAGTTTAATCAAATCTTTCCGTTCACAATGGGGATTGAGTCTCACACCTGTAAATTGTACCAAGTAAACCAAAAGTACATTCCCCTTGAAAAACCATTAGAAAACCCCTATTGAAGATCTTAAAGAGTAGTTATGGGCACTTTAAACTTTTTGCTCTTTCTTTTACCTCACAGATCGTGCTCTCTGACAAATTCAAAGCCATGGATCAGAGAGATAGAGATTTATAAAGAAACAAGTGTGAATACTGACCCAGGGCCAAGCCAGTACAACTGTTCCTGTTTGATCTATTCCTCAATCTCAGTCCCCCTGTTTTTTCTTCCTGTTCAAAGATCCAGGGAGCTTTGCAGGTCAGGCCTGGATCAGTGTTAAGAGATTGGTGCACCTCTAAATGAGAAAGTTTCATTTTTTATTAAAACCTTTATTTCTACTCAGAAATAAAGCAGAGACCAAGGTATCGTTTAAGTATAATCCTTTAATGCAGGTGGAATTAAAATGAAAGATGCAGTCTGCAACTTTTGCAATTAACAAAACTATATTTTAAAATCTCCAGTTTTGTCCTGAATATATGTAATATGCTGTTTATATACAGTATGCATAGAATGTAATTAGAATCATACCTTAGTTAGCCACGCAATTCCAATTTTAAATTGGTTGTTTTGATGACAGTGGCCAGAATTGTGCACTGCACTTTTAAAGGAAAAACCTGAACACATGAGCGGGAGCATAATGATCATTACAAGTGCAGATGCTGTCAGGGGCATTTCCCTGGTGTGATTTGGGTCCACTTGTCCCATTTAGATGGAAGGGTCACTTGAAATCATTACAAAGTTATTCTCAGTGATCACCTCTATTCCACGGTGAAACATTTCTATCAGGATGGCGCTGGTCTGTTCCAGAATGGCAATGCCCCCATCCACAGGCCACGAGGGGTCACAGATTCTAACCGTGACTGAGGAGATTGGTTAGATCACCAACTTCAGTTTGTGTTTCTCCAAGACAGTTACCATTACTTCATCATCATCCAATAGATCGTCTTGTCTCTGTCTTTACTATCCACAGCTGGTTATCTGGTTTGTGTTTTCATTGTTGTCATTGTTGAATGGTACATATCATTTGTTAGTAGTGCAGTTTGAGTGTTTAATCTGCATACATTTTGACTCCCCAAGGTAAATCACTTTTGTATCTGATTTCATTACATTACATTTAATTTTTTACCCTTGCACCTGCCTCTATGAATATGATGTGAATCATATGCTATGGCCTTTACAGTCACCAGCTCTCAACCCAATTGAACACCTATAGAAGATTTTGGACCAATGTGTTAGACTAGCTCCGCCATCATCATTAAAACACCACATGAGGGAATATCTTTAGAAAAAATGAGTAGAGTTTTGTTTTAATGGATTGTGGTGGCCCAATTTCATCCATCTGTTATATATAGTTAGGCCCATAAATATTTGGACATTGACTAAATTAACATTATTTCAGCTGTCTACCACAGCATATTGGAATTGAAATTAAATAATGAGTATGATCCGGAAGTGTAGTCTTTACATACATATCGTGGAATTTCTATGTGGTCCCCCCATTTTAGGGTTTCAACAAAATTTGGACAAACTGTTCGTTTTTTGTACTGATGCTGATTAGAACTGTGTATATGAATGTTTGTTCAATGTCTGTCATAGAACCTCTTCTAAATTAGCAAACCTGATTCAAGTCAATGTTCTGTGATGCAAGAAGAATCCCTAAGCCAGATAGTAAGATCATGACATCAATCAGAACAATGTTATCTTCTCCTTCCCAGGTGTCTGATGGAAGTCTCACGGTGTTGATGGTCAGCCGTGAGGACAGAGGGGCGTACACTTGCCGAGCCTACAGCATCCAGGGGGAGGTGGCTCACACAACACGTCTGCTTGTCCAAGGTAGCCCTGCCAAAACATGTCTTTCTTCTGTCTGATTGTGTTGGTGTGTGTCTTTTTGCATGTGTGTGTATGTGAGGTCTTCCATTAGAGGAAGTAATCAGTTGCAATATGGCGGATGTCTGAGAATTGGATCTTTTAAAAAGCTTTCTGTTTGTCAGTTTGTTGTTGGTGAATCGGATAGGTGTTGGGGGATGGAATATGAGACCATATAAACTGACCAGATACGTCTCAGTTTGCAGTTGAGGTTGTTTGTGTACATGATGGTTTCAATAGTTATGGAAGGCTGGTTGACACGGGAGCATGCTCTGCCTTTTGATTTGTTGCACTTTTGTGGGAATTTGAAAGCCAGCTAGATCCACAGTTAGGTTAAGGAATAATTTAACCACGACTCAAGTAAGCAGAGGTGAGGGAAGTTGCATCTTGTTGAATGTGTAAGTGAGTGAGAGGACACTGGAGAGGAAAATACCATAAAAAGGGGGTTTAGATGCTTCTCGCTTTCTAATACCCATCAAATTTTAAAGAGTAGGAGGTTCCACAACTGAGGTTCCATAAAATAAGAAAGGAGCAAATGCAATCATCAAATTAAACAATGTACAAAAGAAGGTCCAAAAAAATGAAGGTGTTAAGGGATTGTAAGCTGGGATACCTTACTCAGCAGTTTGAGTTAGCCATCCTCTAAAAGGGAGTGTTAAGCTTCTGCAGAATTCTAACCCAAACTGCTTTTTAAAATGTTTTTCAGTATGTACAGTTAACAAGCATTCATTATGTTGATTTTATAATATACATTATTGCCATGGTTTTGTGCTTTGTGTCTCCTCAGGGCCACCATTCATTGTGACTCCTCCCCAGAACCTTACCGTGAACATATCCCAGGATGCCAAGCTGGACTGCCTGGCTGAGGCCTACCCCGGCAACCTCACTTACACCTGGTTCTGGGAGGAGGATAATGTCTTCTTCAAAACGTAAAGTTGTGATCAGGTTCATTACCGTTTCATGCCCTACATTGTAGTGTGAGAGCCCTGCTGTACATGATCTGAGTTTTGTGATGCATTGTTATGGGTAAACTGGACTAGCTTGAGGCATTTACTCAAATGAAAATATAGGTTGATAATTGAGATTTATTGAAAATGTTCCATGACACTAGAGAGACAGTAATCCAGACCTTTTAATTAAATAAAAATGCTGGATTGGTTTTTATTTTTGACTTCATGCCATAGTAACATCTTTTAAATGTCATCACATGCTTGACTTGATATGTCAAATTCTGTGACCCCAAAAAAATCTGTGTTTGCAAAGTCTTATTTAATTTTTTTTTTAGATTTAATGAAACCTCCCAGGAAAATGTTCAAAGCAACATTTTCACTTCTTTTCTTAAAAAATATATACATATATTAAAAAATATATTATTTTACAAGTGAATCCTTCGTTTCCACAACAAACATCTAATCCAAAATACAATTGCCAAGAAACCTTGTGTGCTATAGTAGCTGAACAGTGAATAAAGAAAGATTGAGATAAAAAAAAGTTGGAGCGAGATACAGTACATACGGAAAGTATTCACAGCGCTTCACTTTTTCCACATTTTATATTACACCCATATTCCAAAATTGATTCAATTCTAAATTTCCCTCAAAATTCTACAAACATTACCCCATAATGACAATGTGAAAGAGTTGTGTTTGAAATCTTGGCAAATTTATTACAAATTAAAAATTAAAAAGCACAAGTACATGAAGGACAATCAAACAGCCATTCCCATGAGACTCAAAATTGAGCTCGGTTGCATCCTGTTTCCACTGATCAACCTTGATTGAAGTCCACCTGTGGTAAATTCAGTTGATTGGACATGATTTGGAAAGGCACAGACCTGTCTATATAAGTATATGTCAGATTACGAACCAAGCCATGAAGTCCAATTAATTGTCTGTAGACCTCCAAGACAGGATTGTATCGAGGCACAGATCTGGGGAACGGTACAGCAAAGAATCTGCAGCATTGAAGGTCCCAATGAGCACAGTGGCCTCCATCATCTGTAAAATGGAAGAAGTTTGGAACCACCAGGACACTTCCTAGAGCTGGCCGCCCGGGCCAAACTGAGCGATCGGGCGAGAAGTGCCTTAGTCAGGGAAGTGACCAGGAACCCCTTGTCAGGGAGGTGACCAGAAACCCGATGGTCATTCTGATAGAGCTCCAAAAAAGAACCAAAATCAAAACCATTGTTTTGCAAAAACTAAACACTGCATACCACCAAAATAACCATATTCAAGCAGTCAAGCATGTTGGTGGGTATGTCAAGATCTGGGGCTGCTTTTCATCCTCTGGACCTGGATGACAGCACATCATTAAGGGAATCATGTATACCAGGAGATTTTTTAAATGAACATCAGGTTATCAGGCAAGGAGATAAAGCTGGGGCAAAAATGTGTCTTCCTACAAGGGAACAACCCAAAGTATTGAAGAATGCCTCAGTAGAAAGAAGTATTGACCTTAATCAAATCAAGATTCTGGGGCAGGACTTGAAGCACGTAGTACATGCCAGACAAACCTAACAACCTCACTCAGTTGGCTGAATCATGTTAGGGAGGAGTGGGCAGACATCCCTCAAAACAGAGTGATTAGTGGCTATAGGAGATGTCTACTCCAGTTTATTGCTCTTAGAGATACAGTACCACAAGCTATTGAAGGGGATCACATACGTTTGCCCATTATATTAAATTTTTATTGAATAAACCACTTTTGTTAAATAAACACTGAAAATATATTATGGTTTGGTTTGTGTCCTTTATTTGAAATGTCATTATTACAGATTGGGATTTAGATAAGGATTTTATAAGTTTATTTTGATAATTTATGCAAAAATCATCAACTCTGTAGAGTTCACAAATATTCAAGCAGCAATGCATGTAAATATAGATTTATCACAAAAAAAATGAGTGTGTCATATTGATTTTGTAATATCTGGGCCTCCCATTAATGCATGATTAAGTGAAAATTGTGAATGTTAATATATGTGAACATACACACTACTTTGATGCTTATCCTTCCCTGTCTACCCACTCCATCCTGATTCTGCAGTGGCCTGAGAGACAGAGTCAGTATTCTTGTGGACGGTTCCCTGATCATCATCGGTGTCAAGCCAGAGGATGCTGGGAGATTCACCTGCAGCCCCAGCAACAGCCTGGGACGGCCCCCATCTGCCTCAGCCCAGCTCACAGTGCAATGTGATTGTCTCGCCTTATCCATTACAGTAAACCCCTTATGCACTTGCAGATATATTTCTTTAAAGTGTGTAGGCATGTTGCAGCTGTGTTTCTGTACATAAGAAGGTACAAACCAAGGCAAAGTTACCGTATTTGATTACTAACGCTCCAAATCAGTGCAGGCTAAGTGCATTAACCCCAACATGACCCCTGGGCTTGAAAGATGGAGATACGGTGCCATAGATCATTTAGCAATTTGACGTACTGTATTACGCAAATCTTCAAAACTATTTATCCGTGCCATACGTTTGTATTTGCTCGTGCGAATGCCATGATATACTATAACATTAGAATAAATACGAATTTAATGAATCAATACATATTAAAGACTAAAGACATGTAATGGAAAACCACAAATGCTGTCTGCATCTAATAAACAGTACTTAAAATTAATTGAGAGACGGAAGAATCTGTGTTGAGAATCTTTTCTTAACTGCAATATATAATTTTGCAAGAAAATCCACATACATTATATTACCTGGATATATAGTTCTGTGCAAAAGTCTTAGGAACCCTAGATATTGTTTGACTCTAGTTTTTGTGTTCTGCATTAGTGTGTCAGTAGAAGAGCAATGTATGCGCCGGGGTATTACAAAAACTTAATCTGCCATAAAATGCAATGCTAGAGAAAATATTTAATACTTTTGTTAAAGTATCGTTCCGTAATAGACTGCATCTCAGTTGAAAACCTGATTATATTTTAGGTATATCAGCCAATGCCTGGTGACACAATGATAACAAACAGGTATGCTAATGATAAATGACATAATGCACTGATAGAACCAACCTGATTAACTGAAACAGAAATGGGTGTAGAAGGAATTTATACTGGGTGAAGGACAATCAAACTAAAAGTTGAAGGTGTGACATGTAACAGTTTGGGTAGTAATTTTAGTTTTTCAGTTTTCTGTTCTTTAAAGTATGAGTTAGATATTAAGGACTTTCATTTCTATATTTTTGAAAGCATCTTCTGATAACTTTTTTTATAGTTGCCCAAGACTTTTGCACAGTACTGTAGCTTTAATCAACTTTAGCACAACACGGTAGCAAAACAAGCTGCATTGTTTAAGATTATAGTTAAATTGGTCTTTCATGTAAATGTTCATTAAAACTGTCCAAAGAGTTATTTCTCCAAAAAAATATTCAGAGCAACAATACTCATCTTATATTTAGGCTCATGAACAGGCTTGTGGGCTTAATACAGAAAACCAATCTCTTGTTCTGACTACTGACTTTAAATGAGTTTGAAGCTTCGTCTGCTCAGTTGTGGTGTTTTATTAATAAGCAGCTGCCAAAAAATGTGAACTTGTTTGTAGCTGAACCGTTGGATAAATATAGATTTTATTCTACTGTTCTTTTTACTTGGAAAAAAACACTATGAAATTGGCATTAAACGAATTGCAAAAAATAAATGTCTTATTTCGGCAGATTTCCAAGTCTATAGATAATTGAAATTGATGTAATGTCTTCTTGCCCACGAGACCACTTGGGTGGTTTAATTGATGTTGCGTAAACCTCAATTTTCTTATTTTAATACGCAATCAAGGGGATTAAGAAGGTAGTATGCAATGCCCGCTACAAACAAACGTAGGTACAAGATGTACACCTGAGCATTCTCTCTAATAAAAAAGTGCTGCTTGTTAAGATATAAACAGCGACCTTGAAGTCACTCTTCTCTCAGCTCACTTGAGTCAGTTTTAGGACTGTTCTTCTAGCAGGAACCCTTTTGTCACACAGGCTTTATTTGTTAACAATTAATCAATCATATAAGTAGTTGTCTTTCAAACAAACGTTGTTATTTTCAAAAACGGCAGCCTTGTTCACCTGAGGTCAATCAGTAGTATTGTATTGTAAATTAGCGGAGGGGATTATGAGCGTTGACCATTAAATCCATCCAGTGCCAAAAGATGTGACCCTGCGTCAGCAGTTAGTGATTTGTCTGGGTAGCCAAGGCAACAGACATTTGAAATTCCCTTTCTCGATTTCCTCCTCCCCTGTTCCAAATAAGGTTCTTTTTTATTTTTACCTCACATGCCCAAGCAGGGGCAAGCAGCACTAGTCGTGAGGGGGAAGGGGGGGGCTGGAGCATTACATCATCGCTTGCAGAGACCAGACAGATTTTTGACACAGAGAGCGGGCGGTATTCTCTAAAGTAGTCACAATTTTCCAAAAATAAGTCACTTCAAGAGCCAAGGATGCAGAGAGAGTGATATCTAGCTGGCTATCACTGTGTTATTTTTGGCTTTGGATGATATTCCCTTCTGTGTACCTGCCACTTAGATCTTTGGTCGCTAGCAGACGTCTGTGTGACTGGTGAGAGGTGGTTCTGCATAGCAGTGGTATAATGTGATAGATCTCCAGGAGTGGTGCATGGAGATACAGTAGATGCTGCAGTAAACTGCACAGGCACTCTCCATGTACAAGCAATCAGGACCTTTATTGTCTCCTCCTGATCTCGCTCTTTCTCTATCTCTTAAATACATTCCAGGATCTTAAGCACACCACTTTCATGTGTTATGTTTCCTATTGAATCCATCTCATATGAATTGCAAAACAGTCAACATTGGCACAGGCTGCCATGCTTCCATACCTGCCCCAGGAGGGCAGTGCCATGGAGGTAGTCACAGACGCTGTAACGCTCACACGCTCACACACACCGAAACACACGCAGACTAAATTAGCCAGCCGCCACCGTGACCGGCTGGTTCAGAGCTGCGTGTCTGGTGACAGTCCTGAAAAATCGAGGGAAATGAGAGAGAGAGAATGAGGAGGGGTGAGGTGACATCATCCTCTGTGGAAACCCTCTCCTCTGCAATGACGTCACCTGCAGACTCTCAGCTGGCCAGGTTGGCAGACAGACAGCGTGGGCAATGGCGGCCCCTCTAGGACAATGATGGCACTGCAACACTACGCCAAGATTACAGTGCGTCTCTGGGCGAGCTGTGTCGAGACTGGCACCCACCTCTATCATCTGCTATAAATAGCCTGTGGCACCTCACCAAGCATTAGGACTCTTTGTGCAGCATGGTTTTGCAGCCAAATTCAGAGTTCTGCCCCTTAGGCTGCTGATATTATATCACATTAGAACTGACAGTCTGAGACCGGAAAACATGAAGAGAATGAATGGAGAGTGCAGAAGAATGTTGTTTAGAGTTGATGTGGTGTGTTATCAAGAGGTTTATTGGCAAATCTGTCACCATCTACCAAGCTGTACTGAGCTGACGTGCCTAAATAGCCACCAAAGATATTAAATATCCAAGCCACCGCAATTTGCATTAAGTTGTCATTTGGTTCTTTGATATTGGTTGTCAAAATCCATTCCAATCAAAATAACAGTATAAGTTCATGAAAGCAATATTCCAAATGTGTACATGCAGATGGCATGTGTGGCGTGTCGTTCTTCTATGCTTTGTTCCACACTACCTCATGAAGGTCATAAGATACCAGCGCTCTTCAGACTATTTCCCTTGACCACCCTGCTCTGAATCATAGTCAATCAACAACACAAGATAATAGGCAATAGCTTCTCATACATAACACATGATGACAACGGCTCACATTATAGATACATGATTTTCATTTACAATTAAACAATACATGATTAAGCAGTCTTATTTGCAATTTTGTCACAAAGAGTTAAATGCGAAGTTCTAATCGGAACTTAACAAAAAAACATTTTCCTAATTCCCCCATGCATCCCTTCTGTTCTACTGCTTTAGAAAGTCAGATTTGACTTTAAGTGGCAAATCTTTTTCTCTTGTCTATTCATGCTGCCAGATAAATTTATATCAGCCATGACTCCAGACAGACTCTGACCAGAAGCCTTTGTCTGAATACTGAATAGGACAGCCTGCTCTTTTTTCATTTAATCCACATTTTGGAACCATTCTATATTATATCTCTCAGATTTTCCTTCCTGAATTCAAATACTGAGATTATTCACTATTTAGTTGTCAGTGTTTACTAACTCAAACCATATAGGCACAACTTCCACATGAGCTGTTACAGCTCTCTGACCAGCAGCCAAATAGGCACACAGTTTATCATGTTTACTACAGCAACATTCCCTTTATACCTCTACTCTTCTGTGGCACCTGCTGCTGCAGTATTGGTCCCAAATTGTTATTCCTACATTATTATTTTGTTGTACAACAATGTTTGGCTTGGCCTGGATGATCTAGTTAGCGGTTAAAGATGCTGTGACATACTCTCCTTATTTCTTATCATTTTTTATGTGGAATAAAATGATATATACAAAATAATCGTACATAACTTTCAATTGCCCCAGATCCTGCCCGTGTCAAAGACATGCCGCCTGGCATCTACGTGGCCATCGGCCTGCCAGGCTTCATCCGTTGCCCAGTGGATGCCAACCCACCAGTCACACTGGTCAAGTGGACCAAAGATGGAAACCCACTCCGGATAGAAAAGGTGAGACCAGGGTAATGTTCATTATTTAAAGGGTTTTTTGTTAGACACATCATGTTTCAGAGTCTTATGTTTGTTGCTTAACGAATATACATTTTCAGAGAGAATGTATTGTGTGGAACACATATGACTGTCTGAAGGGTAGGAATACAATACTGTGTAAGCTCTATTTGTTCTATTTCTAAATGTAATCTCTCGTCAATCAGTGCACAAAATGTAGAATGCTTTCATCAGGTTTTTTGTCACTGATGAAAAAATTTGATTTTGCGGGTGTTCGTATGTTTTGAATATCAGAAGGGGAGCCCATAGTCTTTATTGTGGTGGTGACTTACTTAGTGTTGATAGTGTCTTTCTGAGATTGCTGAATTGACCAGATCAAAGTAGGGTAGAATTGTCCTACCTATACACTGATCTGACCTCAGTGTAGTGTTGTTTTCAGCCTAGAGGTTATAAGAGGGGAAAAAGCCCTCAGACTGTCATCTGTGACAAAGGGGATGAACTGATTTACGGAGTTCACTTCACATGGGCATTAAAAAGGAAACCCTAAACCTAGTAACTATATTTCCTAATTGCAAACGCATCTACTGTGGATAAATTATTTGTATTATTTTGTGCTTTACTTTTTGTTAACCTGTGTCATTTCCACTACAAGTTTATAGACATATTTTCTTGGACATAAGGCCCTACTTACAGTATGTAATTTTTCTCTAATGACATAAAATAAAAAAGAAACCAATGACACTATTATTTTGACCAGTTATTCCCACAAATACTACTATAGAAATGAGGTGGATGTACAGTATAACCATTTTACACAAACTAATTCTTTCATATCCAGATAAATTCAAACTGTATAAAAAGAAATGCTATTCAGGCATACATCCTACCACTTTTCTTTGAAAGTCAACCAAGGCTCGTTAAATGGGGGTATCGCAGATTCATCCACCATATTCAGAGGCTTTCAAAAGCATATTCAGTATTTCTATAGGCCTACACTTACGGCAAATTCTAATGTGTTTTGATAATGCAATCAGTGTTTAACATGTCACAGTAATCCAGTATCTATAATGTTCCATTCCCTCTAAAGATGCATATCGAGGGGCATGCTATTTATTAAAACCCTTCAAAAAATCCAGGGTTGATCTTTTAATCTTTTAAGATACATTGCTCCCAGTTCAGGCTGATTAAGAAGCATAATCAGAGTATTTCTAAGTACTAAGTTGATCAAATCAGTAGTGGATTTTTCAACAACAGAAACTCAGACACATAACAAAAATTAAAAAAATACTATATAAAGATCACAACAGACGAGTAATGTACTTTGCATATCAATGAAATGTCTTTGTACCGCTTATTTTGTAGTGTTTTCATGTTTTTTTTATAATTTGTTTTGTTGGAATATTTTTTCTTTGATGTCATAGAATGCATTTCTTAACAAACAAGTCAGCTTACAACCAAACTGTGCAAGACTGTTCATAAAATCCTCTGCCTACAAATTTAGTTTTCACAGTCATTTCTTTTAGCGGGGGGCCCTAAATGTGGAGTTTGTCCCGGGCCCACAGATTCCTGTCGGCAGCCCTGATGTTGACTATTCAAAAAACATAATTATCTCCGCCAATAAAAGTTGGATGATTCACATCAAAATGCCAAAACCCAAACGGGAAATGCTATTAAATGTTTAATCCGCCACCACTTAATAACTGCTGTTAAACTTGAGGGTGTCAAACGAATGACAAAATCACTCAGGAAATGCTTGTCAACCTCTATATGGTTAATATTGCACACAGCACAGATTATTTACCACAGATTAAATATATACTTGCAGGGGTGTGGAACTACAAGATTGGCATGGGAAAATGCAATTGTCTCTGTGAGCCTGACTCTGGCTCATCCATAACGCACAGGAGGAATGACGCACTGATCCACCTCCCAAGGATAACATGCAGTAACAGGTTGTCAAAAGCACTCACGTTTGATGCTCAATTGATCCCATGGATTATGTGTAAATGAATCAAGGTCTGGGAAATTAGGTGTAGCCTATAAAAGGACCCGTAAAAGATTATGCTATACTTGATGCGCAATGGCTGCTCCGGCCAGGGCTCGAAATACAAGGCAGTTCATAACCGACTTTGGGATGTTTACGGGATGATGGTCAATAAAACATAACTTGAATACAACACTGGTTACTAACATATAGGGTGATGAAGCAGTTCATAATTAATCTTAAGAGTTGATGAAATATAAAAAAAATAACATGACAGCAATATTTTCACTTCTCCTCATCTGGAGAACACCAATGTGAGATTGATATTCTTCCACCAAGCCGCATTATCAAATTTGCACCTGACGCAAACAGTTCTTGTAGTAGGTATGTAGGAGATTAATATTTAGCAGAATATTGGTTAAACATATAAAGAGGGAAGATCTAAAGTTGCAAAATATGATTGTGATTTCAGCTGTAATTATTTAGGTTATGTGAATATAAAATCTTAGAAAACCATTCCAATATTGTACAAATAGGCATACTATTATTATTATTAGAATGTGAAATATACCGGCCGGGCTGGACAGTACGCGAGATGCTTTCGCATTACAATTGTCTGTAGACTGGCTAACAGTAGCACTAGAGAAAATGATTGCATGATCTTCTTGACCTGGGATTAATACATACTAACTAAAATGTGAAAAATTGTTTTAGCACATGAGATATTTGCATTTGTGGAAAAAAGTTAAGCTGCGAGCCCTGCATTTGCATATTCATTTATGGGAGGAGGCAAGACGGGGTCAGTGGCTCGTTCACGTGCGGTCAATCTCACGTTGATTGTGATTTATGAAGGAAAGGTGCGCAGAACCTGGCGTACGACTGGTTTTATACATGTTAATATTTCTGTGCGTAGGTACTTTTCCAGTTTTGGGCGTACGCAATCTTCTGGGAGGTAAGCTGCGCAATCTTTTATACATAAGGCCCCTGGGCTTTTCTATGAAGACTGCAAAATTAAAGACACATTTTAAAACAGATCATATTTTTAATAACAATGTTCATCATGCTCATGTTGCCCTCTCTGTCTTGTGGTACCAATTAAAAGCCAGTGCAAAAATGACTGCTCTTTCACCAGGGCTACCGGAGATGTACCCCAATGCACAGGTTATTATAACTAGCTAGAAGAGTAATACATCATAGGAATAAACACTTCTGTTATATGCTTTGATCCCACTTTTTAAAAAAAACAACATTTTAAACACACATTAAACAGTAGAAATTACTTATTCCAAATATGAATGTGTCTCACCATAATGTCTGCAAAAAAAACCCATATGAGTTAGAATATCCATGCCAGATTTAGTGTAGCGGTCTAAGATCCCGACTGTACATATGCCCCCGGCAACATGGGTTCAATCCCCGGCTTGGGCCCTTCCTCTCTGTCTCCTTCTGCTTGCTCCTGTTCTGTACAAAAATATAAATATATATATATTTACAAAAAAGAATATCCATTTCCCACTGTTAATGCTTAGTCCTGTTCAAACATACAGTATATTGCTATTATCACCATGAAAGACCACTACCAACAATCCTTAGTCATGATAAGAATAAAGTTAAATAGCAAACTACTGAATCAGCCAGGAGCATTTTTTGGGGAAAAACATCTGTCCCCTCAAAAAGATCCAAATGTTGCTGCCAGAATCTAACAGTAATCAAAGAGTATGATCACATCCCAATAATTGAACTATTAATTAATTGATGCTTCTTTCAGAGTTAAAGGTCTTACCTACCACAGCTGCATGCCCAAATTTTTTCAAGCAATGCTCACGCCTAGCAAGAAGCCACAAATAACAATATGCTGGCCTAGTTATCACCCCATGTACATCAAAAGCCAAAGCTATACATAGGGCCTTATCTCCTAAACAACCAATTTGGTGGTATCTGATTTGTACATTATGACCTGCTTCCTTGCATGTATTCCAGCAGGTTTTTTCCAAATCACATCTAATGTCATTCTCATTCCATGATGTTCATACAACCTGACAGTGTATACCATGCAGTAATAAACACAGTTTTCCTTCATAGATACTTGAGAGGCGGATTTGAACATGCTCTCTCGTTATAAAACATTTTTGAGAGTGGCAAAACTTCCTCATTTTAGATTTTGGTCATTGGCTAAATCCCAAATGATCGCTATCCCTCTGCCCTCCGTTTTTGCATTCATGCATGCATTCTCCAATTACTAGTGTCCAAAATGCATTATAATAATTAATTCCCTCAGTTGGAACCTCCAGTCACTCTGTAACAAAGCAGACTTCATGAGCAAAGGGGAGATCAATGGGTCTACACAACTAGTAGCTCACCTGATGAATGACTGACCAACTTTGATAGGTAATTGCAACAACACAACCAAATCTCTATTTCAATTTAAAAAAATGTGATCAAATGCATCACTCTGGGCCTGAGAGGGGCATGGCTAGTTGTTTTACAGAGGAGCCGGTAGCCTACACATTTCCTAAAACACAAGTGTTAGAAAGGCAATCTGGCCAAAGTCAGCCACAAACATGTGGCTTTCACTGAATTCAAATGAGTGTTGAATTACTGGTGTAGTTTGATTTGGGTGTGTCTGGATTTGTCTTTGCCTTTGAGTAACAACAAACATGAGTAGTGCCATTGGTTTGGCTGCACTAGCTAATGTATGCTATGGATATCGTAAAGTTACTGTAAGCAATTCTCTCTTCTGACTCACTTGCCAACACTCTGCTCTCCATTAGTAGGCTAAAATGTGTAGCTACTGCTGACAGCAGCCAATTTACATAGCTGGTAGCTAGAGTTGGCTAGGCTATTGGGCTGGTATTTCACTGTCTAATTAAAATACTATTTAATCAACTGTCACTCTCTCTTTCTAATCACAGTTCTATTTTCTAATACTAGTTAGCTCGGTATTAGTTATTTCTAGGTCATTTGTTTGGACAGAGAAATAACCTTATGTCATAGCACTCCTGTTAACTTGACTTTGCTCTCCCTGAATGAGAGAGCTGCCTAATGAATGAGACAGTCAAATCATTATTTCACGCAATTACGAAACCCTAGACAAATGCTATATATGTATCATTGTTCCCCTTTAAAACTGCTACACTACTGTTTACAGTAAATACATCATTTTAATTCAGCAGAACTACATATTCACTTACTTTTAAAGGGATAGTAGAAATGCCGCTAGCTAGGAATGCTTGATAGTGCGTTATTGAACTTATTGAGAACATTGCATAACAAATCGCTCAGGTCATCTCCAATTCCGTTTAGCTACCACAGTCTACTTAGCTCTTTTTTCAGGATGATGGCGCAGTGCTGTTCTACTGATGAGTCCAGCCATATATTGCACTGTCATAGGATTAGCCCCTCTTTGTTCCCTCAGTACCCTGGTTGGAGTCAAATGGAGGATGGGAGCATCCGTGTGGCTGAGGTGACGGAGGACTCTCTGGGTACTTACACCTGCATGCCTTATAACGCCCTGGGCTCCGAGGGATGGTCTGATCCCACTCCCCTGGTGCTAAAGGTACTCAAGCAAATGTTATCATTAATTACCATTTTTATCTAAATACAAGTATTACTTATATTTCAAACTAATGGAACATTGCCCACAGGCTATTGGGCAGAGCCAAGCATGAGCTAGATCAAGGGTGGGCAACCATTTTGCTTGAGGGCCACATTGAGTTTTTGAAAGCAAGTGAAATGCTGCATACTATAGCTATATACCAGGCTTTAACAAGCTGCATGCACTAACCTGGGGATTAAGTAATACTGACAGACAGCAGGGTTGGCTTGTTAATTTACCCTACATTTAATGACATGCTGCCCCAAAATTAGAAGGGAATGTTATCATTCATCATGTAGATCAGCATCTTGTTTAATATCAACATGTTTCAGCTAACAGTACAGACTTATGACAGAACAGGCAGTCCAGTGAATCTGCATTATACAAACAGATGGAAACCCATAACAACTTACCTTCTAGCAAAACTAAATTCCTTTCCTAGACTTCCACAAAATGTTCACCATTACTGACAAGTGTATTGCTTTGCATCAGACCATTTAATAAATGATTTTGATAGTCTTGTACCCTAGATAATATTCAAATTGTGGTTTAACATGTACCCCATTACACTTTGCCCTCTGACATGCAAGGCAGATTTATTCAGATGGACTCGATGTGCTATCTGACATTAGACAATATCTCTGGGCAGGATCCACCGAAGTTTTCGATTGTTCCAGGAGGGGAGTACAGGCAGGATGTTGGGAGAGAGCTGGTCATCCCCTGTGCGGCTGAAAGAGAATTTCCCTATCCCAACATCACATGGAGGAAGGTAAGTGATCCCCCACCACCTAATAGCACTCCTGTTGAGCCTCCTCTTCTCTAACATTTCTTGCAATACACATGTGTATTTAGCATAACAATTAACCAAATTACCAAAGCTACAGATGGGTGACAAATTAAAGGAAAACTTAAATCAATGTAAATGCTGTGGGGGCTTTCCCTGGCATGTTTTGGGTAAATATTCCCCATAGAGGGAAGTGTCACTGCAAATCATTACAAATATATTCAGAGTGATCACCTTTATCCCATGGAAAAACAAGTCTATCCTAATTTGAGCGTTCTCCTCCAGGATGATTATAGGTTATTATTTCTGTCTATCCGTCTTTGTGTTGACAAATGTACGTAATGTATGTAAAATAGCGATGTGAGTCATATCGGTCAATTCAGTCTGTCTGGCTTCACTGTTTTCCTTTTTTCCACCTGTCTATTTTTCTCTGTCTGTCTTGTCTGTCTGTCTTGCTGATAATCCACTGTCTGTCTGGAGGCTGGCGATAAATGACCTTCCTTATCAGGGCTATGAATGTATTTGCATTAACAGTGTGTGTCTCTTCCTTTCACTCTTTACAGGTAGGGAAGCCCAGCAAAAGCAAGCACAACGTCCTCCCAAACGGTAGCTTACAGTTCAAGTCACTGAGCAAGGACGATCACGGGGAGTGGGAGTGTGTTGCCACCAACGTCGCCGCGAGCATCGCTGCCAGCACGCACATCCTCGTTATTGGTACGAGTCACTCCACTGTACTCAATAGACTGTAACACCATCACAGATGCCACAAGTTAGTGTAATAGATTACTTTTCTGGGTTGGGCTGAGTTCACAACTTATGGTAAGTTCCTCAGTACGACCCTAATGACCAGGTAAAATAAGTTCTGTACTTTTAGAATGTTTCCCATTGTTTTAATTGAAGGTAAAACACTGTAAACTTTTACAGTGGATTTCCTGTCAAATTACAACCTTTTTTTACAGTGTAGTCATGTTTTAGTTTTTTATATATCACTGGTAAATTAGGAACTTATTTTACTTGGTTAATAGGGTCTTACTGAGGAACTTCCCAAAAGTTGTGAACTCAGCCCAACCCTTGTTACACTATCTTGTGGCATCTCTGAACACCATTCAAACTTTCAAACATGTGTGGACTGATTTAGGATATGTTGCTTCCATACAAATATCATGCTTTAAAAAAAGATTTCCCAGTCATTATTTGCAATTGAGATACAGTAAAAACAGGTTCACTGGGCCTTTAACAAAAAGGCAAATCAATCCACTAACATTGATATCTGCAGTAGTGAAACAGAAGTAGAAGTACTGCATTAAATAATAAAATGCCTGTGTGCTCTGAAAGTGTTGTGAAAAGAGTACAGAGTGACAGTGGAACTGCATCTAAAGACCAACAACTGACCATTTTCTGAAGCACAATGCATCAGCCAAAGCAACTGGAGACATTAATACATTTGCAAGGTCAATGAAGTGGCACACCAGAATTCACAGATGAGCAAACTCGTCTCACAGCATTGGGAATGGAAATGGAGAAAAGCAATTGAAGAACTGTACACAGTGCCTATAGACAATCATCACAGCCGTATAAAATAGTCACTTTTTTGTCTTACCTGAAATCAACACCCATAAAAATATATTTTTATTTTCCAGCTTTATTTACACATTCTGCATTACAACATTCAAATAACGTAAAAAGGCAAAAGTAAAAATGTAAAAAAAGCTTTACGGTAGGTATTTACATCCATAAGGACTTGTAAATCCTTCAATTTTGCTTCTTGGTACCGACCCTGATCAATGTCCTCCTGACTCGGTGATCCAGTTTGGAGGGATGGCCAGATCTAGGCAACGTGTTGGTGGTGCCATATGCTTTCCACTTCTTAATAATGCTCTGAACGGTACTCAGAGGGGATAAGTGAAGCCTTTGAAATCTGTTTGTATCCTTCTCCTAACTTGTGCCTTTCCACAACTTTGTCCAGAAGCCCTTTTGAAAACACCTTTCCAACCATGGTGTATTCTTTGTGTTGCAACCAGCCGGTTTTCTTATGAAATAATCAAAACCACAACAATTGATGTCATGTGGGGAGCAATTAGCATGATGTGCGATCTGGGAAATGACTGTTTGTACCTGACCAAGTTTACAATGGTTACTCTGATAACGTAACTAAACTAGGTATTTCACAACCTAAATTTGTTTTCAAATTTAATTTCTGTAAATGTTATTTTCAGTTCGATGTCAAAGCTTACAATGTGTAAATACAGCTGGCAAAAGTTCTATTTCATTTATTTTCATTTCCAGGGTGTAATTTGACAAAAGGTAAGGATTTTGCTAGGTTATGATGATTTTCTATGAGCACTGTATTTGCATTGTGTCCGGTAATCAAGTCTAGCAGCAGCCAAGATTTGCTGGTTTTCAATTAGCCAAATAAAATCTCCTTCAAGATTTATATGTTTATTTATTTGCTAATCAGGCTTTTGGTCATTCCTCTCTAGCTTCGATCCCATTCATTTGCTTAATCGGTTGGGGGATTTTTGATAATTTTGTTGGAATGTGGCCAAACGTTTATCAAACACTATACATTGTGACGGTTACAATGTGAACAATTCAGATACTGTACATATATTTCTTAATTTTCGTGAAGAATATGTATTTTACACTGTGTGTGGTTTACTGTTTCACTGTCTCTTACCGCCGCAACCATCTCACTACCCCCACTCCTTTTACGCCCTTCCCCAGGCACAAGCCCCCATGCCCCGGTCAACGTCAACGTTGCAGTCTCCACCTCCTTGGCCAACGTGTCGTGGGAGGCGGGATATGACGGTGGCTTCGAGCAGACATTCTCAGTCTGGTATGGCCATGTGTGAGTCATCCCAGCATGCTTTGCTTCCTGCTTCCTCTTCCAACTGTTCTCCCTGTACGGCTATGTTCCGATTCTCCAACCCGCTCCCTCCATACTAATCCGGTGCTTTAAAATACATGACAAGCGCACACTTCTTGAAAAGGGTGGAGAACCGAGACGCAGCCTAACTGTTTTTCCCCCCGTCCTCAGCCCTCTTCGGCTCCTCTTAGTTTGGGGGATGGCTGCTGCACATTGGCTGGGGAGGACGGACCGCGTAGCTGGGTGGAAATCGGCCTATAGTTTAACACCGAAGTTGTTATGTTTATGGGTTTAGGGGAGTGGTAGCCATACTGCTTTTTTCAGAAGGGTAGAGAGGAATGGACAACATGGTGTCAAACACCCTTAGATATCTGAATATTCCACTGTATTCTGCTTAAGCAATAAGACACAAGATGGTGTGGTATATGGCCTGGACACAGCACTTGGATGTGGAATATAGGGGATATACTGTTCCACATAGCTCTGAGATAAATAATTGCTATTATAAACCGGTTAGCAAAACAGTTATTATAATAAAAAGTGATGTCATACCCCTGGTTTAAGTCTCTTATAAACTGGGTGATTTGAATCCTGAATGCTGCATGCAAAGTTATATGAGAACGTATTTACATTTTACATTTTAGTCATTTAGTAGCACACTATTATCCATAGTGACATTTAATTGCCTACATTTAGGACAGGTAGGGGAAACTACCACACATCTTAGTAGTGGTTAACTTCTAGTCATCACTTTTTACTGCTGTAATTGCATTCGTAACTGTTTTATATGGAAGTTAACTGCTATTTAGATGGAATTTAGATGCTAACCTTGCCATGACTTTGCCCATAATATCAATTAAATGCTATTCATATACAACTCTGCTATGTTTGGATTGAGACTATAGAAATAAAATGGCATTAAAAGCAACCTTTTCTTTTCAGCCAGAAAGGGAAGTTGTGATGAAGATGACTGATGTCTTTGTAAGTGCTGTCTTTTAGCTTCTATTTTAGCAGCAGGCAAGGTGTGCGATCAGATCTATTTATAGGGCACTGGAATTACTAACACAGATCTCCATGGCATCATCTGGCCTCCATTGTCATCCAAGAGATAAATCAGTCAATACACTGCATTAGGAATTATACACAAGAATGTTGGGCACTTTCACACAAGTCAACAAATCTTACAATAGACACACAATAGTATAGTGTGCAGTATCTTTGTCCTATCGGTAGGCTACAACTGTCACATTGTTATCAGAATAACAGGATAGATATGAGAGTGTGCTGAGTTTACAAATTATGTTTTGGGATAGGTTTATGGTTTAGCGTTCTCAAACAGCTCTCAGGTATTCAAGTTCTTAGTTTGCCAAACAACAGTGAACCTTGCTTCTCCACCACTTACCTCAAACTATCCAATCAACTGGCGCATTTTACCCTTACATGGCTCCTCAAAGTTTGTGTCACCAAGCCGTCCGGTTGTTATCACACTGCTCATTCAACAGGGCATCCTTAAGTTGATACCATAGAAATTGAATGATTAGAAGTTCCATTCCAATGCAAATAAATGTAGCAGAATGGTCAGAGCGGCAGCCATTTTTACGTCTACCATTCCATTGCAAAGATCTAGCGGCGTACTTCCGCATTAAACCGATTCGCTTGTTGTTATCATGACAACTAACGACAGTCGCCATTTTTTGGTGTACTAATCGAATGACCAAGCAAAACAGTTTAATAAGGCTTCTATAACTTTTATTTCTATGGTTGATACATGCGTCAGAGGTTATGCCTCTGTCTACTGTACAATTGTGACTGAATTCACAGGCGCCCGACCAACACAAAAGGACTCGCTAGAGAGCTACATTAGAAGGTACCATGTGTATGACTACCTGCCCGTCCACACCGGGCAGCGCTGTACCACTGCATTACACAGATGCTACTTTTGCTATTCCCGCCAGTGCCACGTATCACTTTTCTATAGTGAAAACACCAGTATGGATCCTGGAATTAAAATAGTGTTCTATATAGCTACCTTTCAACAAGGAAACAGATATGCACCAGACGTGAACATAGTATAATGCTGCGTACCAGACACAATTTTTTGCCTGTAAGTTACGACTTCAAGTCACGACTTACGAATTGGTAGCCTTCCAGGCACAAGTCACGACACCAACAATAGCCGACCTATGCCTAACGACGTTGAGGTTAGCTAGCACTAGCTGATACCAGCAATTTCTAGTCCGCAACCTATTTTGGACTTCATCTAATAAACGTAACCTGTAGTAGTGCACAATCGTATATGTATTGTTTTGATTACAATGTGCAGAATTACTTTAGGTTGGCTATTTATGTCTAATTATTTCTATTTCACACCGTTAACCACCGGCGTCTGTACAGGATCAACAGGGGTTGCCATTGTTTTTATGTGTGTTCGACGTCAAAAACTGTAGCTGGGAGTACACCGATCTGGTACGAGTTCACGAGAAGTAAGTTACGGGTTTGACTGCGTTTCCAGGGCACTTTCACGGTTTGAAGTTTGCGAAAACATGAGTTACGGGTTGCCTGAAACCCCACCATAATACAATTTCAACAACAATAATAAGCCAATAAACACAAATTTTATAATACCTGGTGGCTGTCATGTCACTTCACAGAAGCACAATGGCAAGTAGGAGAAAGTTATTAAATGTCCCCTATGTAGAACATCATGTAGCTATTATTGCTTGTCTGTCAAGATAAGTTATGCTTACATATTACATTACACACTGACATTTTACAGTGGGAAGAAAATGATATGAACCCTTTGGAATTACAGTACATAGATTTCTACATAAATACATTTTCTAGTGTAAACTGAACAGTGTTAACTGAGGTTTGACGTTGACTTTGACTTTGAGGTGTTAAATGAACACTTGTGACCCTTGTTGAACAGAAACTCAGTGTTGGCGTTAAAAAACTGTGTTAGTCACAAGTGTTGAGCACAACCATTAACATTTTTTTCTGTGTTGCAAGTTGATTTTCATAATAGTTTGTTATAATACATTTTCTGCTTTATGCATTCATGAATGGATTACTTTAACGTTAATTATTAAGTACTAATAATCTTTCATTTTCAAACCTAATACAAACTGTTAATGGATTTATTTATTGCAACCAGTGGTGGGTCTGACGGAGGATAGGCTCATATTACTGTCCGGACTGGGGGAAACTGAACCGTTCCATTAGCTCTGGTCCCATCCATGTAGGTTAGCTAGTCTTGTTCAGTTTGTAAGTATTTCACCATTGCAAATATTTTGAATGCAAGCATAGTAAAATGTGGGTAGTAAAATTTCAACTCTTCCTTGTAATACATATCCTTTCAGTTGTATTAAAACTTGTAACAAAAAATATGTCACATTTACTTAAGAAGGCATGCTGGGATATATGCAAGTGTGACAAATTGAAACAACTGCATTTTGTATTTCCCTATAGTGTATAGAATCAAGTATAGGTCAGTTAAAACCAGTGTTGGGTGAAATATATTAAAGTTCACTCCAGTGTAGAGTGACATAAATATCTGTTCACTCTGGTGTAGAGGGAGTTTAACACAGACAATGTTTATAAGGTACTCTGTAAAGGGTTCGGGTAACTCAATGTAACTGTGTTTTATTTAACACGATTGAAAGTGTGAAATTCAGTCAGTGTAGTGTGGATTCATATACACCCTTTCAGATTGTTAAAATTAACTCTGCAACGAATAAGGTTAACACTCTGGATTTTGCTGTGTATAAAATATCATCTGATCTTCAAGTAATTCACAACAATAGACCAACACAATCTGTTTAAACTAATAACACACACATCATTGTATTTTTCTTGTCTATATTGAACACATAATTGGAACATCCACAGTGCATGGTTGAATACATATGTGAACCCCTAGGCTAATGACTTCTGCAAAAGCAAATTGGGGTCAGGAGTTGGCTAATCTCTAAAACACAAATGTACACCAACAACAGAATGGCTTCAACAGAAGAAAATATACTTTCTGAAGAGGCCCAGTCAGAGTCCTGACCTCAACTCTATTGAGATGCTGTGACATGACCTTGAGAAAGCTTCACACCAGACATCCCAAGTATATGGATGAATTTAAACAGTTTTGAAATGAGGAATGGTCCAAAATTCATCCTGATCAATGTGCAGGTCTGATCCGCAAATGTTGTTAAAGATATTGCTGCCAAAAGGACTGTCAAGTAGCTATTACATGTTTACACGGTGTGATCAGTAAAGGCATGAAGATATCCAGATCATTCCAAAGGGTTCACATACTTTTTCTTCCCACTGCATTTGTTCTTAGATAGGAAACAAACCCGACATGTTATCAGGAAAACATTTATAAAAAATGTAACTTCAAGGTTTTACACTGTTGTCTTCTAATTGTTTAATAGTACTGCAGGTTCCTTTTGTATTACAGTTTTGGCATGTCAAATGGTGATAGTGTCATACCGTCTAAGGTTGGATTTGGACAACAATCTTTTTACAAATAAAAATTTGGCAAACATTTCAAATGATATGTGAGGATTTTATTAAAATGGTCCATCCAGTTCAGCAAAATTGAATTAATATTACATGCATGCACACATTATTTTTCAAGTAAAACAACTAGTCTCTGCATTATCATAATAATATGATACACTTAGAGAAAATAATGCAAATGTTGCAAAATATAGAAGTGGCACTATATTACATGTTCATGGGACTAAACATGGTTTTGTTTTTAATGATTGAATTGTCAGATTTCAACTGGGATTCAGTTATATAGAAATGCAATGTAAAGAGAATCATTAAATATCAATAAATAATACAATTTGAAAAACTGACAAAAATTTGTCAGTTGCCCATATATTTGTAAAAATGAAAATAAACCTACACTATGTTATAATTAGAATGAAAAATAATGGCTTTTTTACCCATTGAAAACTACAAGACCTTCAAATTACTTTTTTTCAGGAAGATCTGTTGCAGTAAACTTCAGAAAGGTGGTGATGTATTAAAGCATGGCCTAGCTTTAGCTTCAATGGAAATGTGCATGGCTGACAGCAGCATGGCCTTACCACCATCAACTGAATGAATGTGTGAATATGCAATGTATTTGAATGAAATACCATGAAATGTAATGCTGTACTGTAATTTCTGCCATGAAAATGATCTTACTGAAATTACAGAGACATAATCGAATCACTGAAATAACTTGACTGTTGTGTTGTCACTGAAATGCAACACTACAAACCATGTACCTCTGTTGATGAGGCAGAAATTTTGTTTTAGGACTGACCAAAAAGGAATTGTTTTACTGAACTGACAAGACTAAATTGACTGTCTACAAAGTATGTCCTCTTTTTCACACCTATGTGTATTTCTTTCACCCCTGCTCCATGCCTGTTTTCCCTCTTTCTTTTGCCTCCCCCTTTGTAGGGTGAAGAGGGAGCAGCTGGGCCCACATGACTGGTTGTCCATGCCAGTGCATCTTGGTCATATGTGGCTGATAGTGAATGGCCTGGAGCCCCAGACTGCCTACCAGTTCAGTGTCCTTGCACAGAACAAACTGGGCACCGGCCCCTTCAGCGAGGTTGTCACTGTGAACACACTAGGTGGGTACTCCAGTATATATGTGAAGTCTGCACTAGGTGGGTACTCCAGTATATATGTGAAGTCTGCACTAGGTGGGTACTCCAGTATATATGTGAAGTCTGCACTAGGTGGGTACTCCAGTATATATGTGAAGTCTGCACTAGGTGGGTACTCCAGTATATATGTGAAGTCTGAATGCAAACAGTAGCTTGGAAAATGTTTGATGTTGGAATATTTTGAATGTTGTTGTGGTTTTGTTGACAATAATTTGTTGATAGCTGGTGGTCTGGAAGGAAGCATCAGTTTTCTAAAGAACTACAGCACTAGAACCCTTTAAAGAACTACATCACTTGAACATTTTAAAGAATTAGAACCAATTAAATAACTAGAACACTAGATCCCTTTAAAGACCTACAGCACCCTTTAAAGAACTACAGCACTAGAACCCTTTAAAGAACTACAGCACTAGAACCCTTTGAATCTCCCTTAGTTGTTCCATATTTCGCACTCTCACTGTCTCTATTTCTATTAATTTTAATTTAAAGGGTTCATTGGCATGGGAATGTTTAGTGGAAAAACAAAGGCAAAAAAATAATATAAAAAATCTGAAATTCTAAGTTTATTAGGATACAGGTGTGTTTCATTTTATATCATAGATCATGTACAGTATTATAAAAATTGCAAAAAGTTGTGAATGACAATGACGGAAAAAAAAGGTAACATTCACAATGTTGTTTTTCTCCACCTATTGTACTTTCCTCATGACGTCATGAATCTGGCTGCTGTGAACATTGCAGTATCTTGCTTAATATGTGATGTTAGTTTGGTTTGATTTCATTTTGAATTCTTAGTGGATCTATATTGAATTCTTAGTTGATCTTTGTGATTCGAAGGAAAATCCAATCTGGTCATGCCTTTGGCAGGGATGTGCAGCTCAGTTTCCACCCCATTTAGTTCTCTTAAAATAATCTGTCTTCTCTCAAGAGCCAGGTCAGACTCTTTTGATGACAAATACCCAGATACTGTACATTATCTCTCTTTATCCAGTATTTCCTATAAGTACCCCTGAACCACTGGTGCTGCTTACCCCACCACGGTGCCTCACAGCCAATCGGACGCTGCAGGGGGTCTTGCTCATGTGGATTCCACCGGCCAACCATACAGCTCCAATCGAGCACTACGTCATGGAATTCCGCCTAGGGGAACGGTGGGAAGTCCTGGATGATGCCATCCCTGCCGGGGAGACAGAGCTGCTAGCCAGAGACCTGATTCAGGTAGCTAGTCCACCTTATATACTGTGTGACATTGCAGATTTTACATTTATGAATCTTCATAAAAAAATCTTCAATTTATGTTCAAATCAATGTCTACAGTGCTGCTCATGGCAATGTCCTTTCGCTGAGTGTACCTTCATTTTGGGAAGCCAGTGGTGAGGAGAGTGCGTAATACTGGAGTATAATTTAAATATACTTTTATTTACTTGGGCCGGATCAGTCCTTCTCATGGCTGAAGACCAGAGAGGACCAAGTAATGTACACTTCTCAGATAAATTAAGGGAACACTCAAATCACACATCACTTTTCGATAACCAAAACATATTAAAGATCAAAATCTATACTGTACATTGTGTATTTTGTTGAGAACAAAATGATGTAACAGTGGTCCATGGAAACCAAAATCACCAACCTGTTGAGGGCTGGATTCAAACTCACACCGGCAATCAAAGTAAACATTTGAAATCCCAGGCTATTTGAACTTGCGTGAATTTCATCATGGCAACTCATAATGTGACTCAGTAGTATGTATGGCCCTCATGTGCCTGTATGCACTTCCGACAACGTCTGGGCATGCTCCTGATGAGATGGCGGATGGTGTCCTGGGGGATCTCCTCCCAGACCTGGATCAGGGCATCAACGAGCTCCTGGACACTCTGTGGCACTACTTGGCTGCGTCGGATGCATCGTTACATAATGTCTAAGAGAATCTCAGTTGGATTCAGGTCTGGGGAACATGAGGGCCAGTCAATGGTATCAATGCCTTTGTCATCGAGGAACTCCCTACACACTCTGGCCACATGAGGCCAGGCATTGTCCTGCACCAGGAGGAACCCAGGGTCTACTGCACCAGCGTAATGTCTGACGATGTGTCTGAGGATTTCATCCTGGTACCTAAAAGCAGTCAGAGTTCCATTTGCTAGCACATGGAGATCTGTGCGACCCTCCAAGGATATTCTTCCCTAGACCATCACAGACCCACCGCCAAAACAGTCATGCTGGATGATGTTGCAGGCAGCATAGTGTTCACCACGGCGTCTCCCGACCCTTTCACGTCTGTCACGTCCTCAGTGTGAACCTGCTCTCATCTGTGAAGAGAACATGGTGCCAATGGCATACCTGCCAATTCTAGTGTTCTCTGGTGAATACCAGTCAAGCTGCACGGTGCTGGGCTGTGAGCACAGGTCCCACTAGAGGAGGTCGGGGCAACATGTCATCCTCATGGAGTCTGTTACTGACAGTTTGGTCAGAAACACACATACCGGTAGCTCGCTGGAGGTCATTTTGTAGGGAGGGCTCTGGCAGTGATCCTCCTGTTCATCCTCGCACAAAGGAGCATCAACTCACACAAACTGCTGTTGAGTTGATGCCCTTCTACGGTCCTGACCAGGTCTCCTGGTATCTCATCCATGGTCTTTACACTACTGGAAGACACAGCAAACCTTCTTGTGACTGCATGTATGATGTGCCATCCTGGAGGAGCTGGACTACCGGTGAAACCTGAATAGGCTGCTGGTACCGCCTCATCTTACCAGTAAGGACACTAGAAAATGCAAAACTGAAGAAGAACCAGTCAGGAAGTATAAGGAGACCAACTGTCTGTTGACACTACCTGCAAAACCATTCCATTTTTCAGGGTTGTTTTGCTGTTACCTCTCCAGTGCCCCTGTTCAATTGGACCAAAACAGGTCACGTTGATTCACAATCGCTTACACTTCCTAACTGGACAGACTGATATTCCTGAAGTTTAATTGATTTGGTGTTATACTGTGATGATTGCATGTTCCCTTAATTATTTTGAGCAGTGTACAACCCCAATTTAAAAAAAGTTAAGACGGTAAGGGAAATGCTAATAAAAACAAAGACGAGTGATTTGTAAATGTACTTTGACTTGTCTTTAAACAAAAAACATATAAAGACAAGGTATTTAATGCTTTACCTTATCAACTGCATAGGTCGTTGAAGGTAAATGTTTATTTTGAAATTGATGCAATGCACATGTTCGAAAAATGTTTGGACAAGGGCAATATAGGACATATACCCATGTGACATGTAGAAATTATATTGATATGAAACAGGTGAGGCAATTGTGTAATAATAGTATGGTATATAAGGCATAGACTTTTTTTAGAGGCAAGGATGGTTCAAGGCTAGTCAGTCTGCCAACTGATGCGTCAGTGAATCATCCTAGACTTCGAAGAAAAAAAAACATTCCCAAAGACAAATCGGTAGAATTTTGGGCATTTCACCTTCTGCAGTGCACAATAAAGTTAAGGGTCAAGGAATCTCTGTGCTTAAAGGCCAAGGCCCGAAAACCACTTCTGAATGCGTGTGATCTCCGATCCCTCAGATGACACTGTCTTAAAAATCGTCATGAGTCTGTAATGGATATCCCGACATGGGCTCTGGAATACTTTGGTAAACCTTTGTCAATGAACACCATTCGCCGCTGCATCCACAGATACAAGATAAGGATTTACTATGCAAAGCAGAAACCATACATTGCTGTTATCAGCGTCAGGTCCAAAAGCCATCATCTGTCATGGTATAGGGATGTGTCAGTGCCCATCTAATTGGTAACTTGCACATCTGTGTGGGCACCATTAATGCAGAAAGATATGTACACATTTTGGAACAACAAATGCTGCCATTCAGATGTCATCTTTCCTAGGGACATCGCTGCAGTTTCCAGCAGGACAATGCCAAACACATTCTGCCTGGATAACAAGCACATGGTTGCATAAGCAGAGAGTAAGGGTGCTAGCGTGGCCTGCCTGGCGTCCTGACCTGTCTCTAATTGAGAATGTTTGGAACATTATAAAGTGCAAAATTAGGCAACACAGCTGCACAGTTGAAGACATGCACAATGGATGAACACAGTTGATGGTCTCAAGTTTTTTGTAGTATGTCATCAGTTTTAAAATTAGTGTATATTTTTTAGTAATTAATCAAATAGTGTGTTAGTAATTCTATATACAAAATACTTTTTTGTTAGTTTTTTTGAATTTTTCAGTACTTCACAACTTTTTTGAAATTGTGGTTCTATATTATGTGAATATTGCTGTCTCCAGGCTATCTGCGGTGGACTATTTGCTGTTCATTTAGCAGGACACTTAAACAGCGCCATGTCCTTACAACACGTTATGCATCCTGTGGCACGTTTGTGGCTTTTTACTGTAGCTGTTGTGGTAATTGGACTCCTGGGGACAGTGTAAATGGTGCTCAGCTGTTTTCTTATTGGCTAACATACTGTTAGTAATGTGATACATACTCATGCCCACTTTGATAGTTTAATATCCTTGTGGTTTTCCTCATAACACTTAAACTTTTTTGTAAAAAGAACTATTTACTTTTTTTTAATTATACAATTATTTACTTAACCAGGCTAAAAAACTATTCTCACTTGCAGCAACAACCTAGGAGCAGTTTGGGTTAGCTGTTTGAACTTTATTAAAATTAATGTCAAGGAATTATTTTAAACATACATTTTACCTGTCACCTGTGTGTTAGGAGGCGTGGTATGAGTTCCGTGTCATGGCAGTCATGGAGGAGCTGGTCAGTGAGCCCAGTAACACCGTAGGAGTGTCCAGCACAGGTGAGAGAACAACACACAGCCACATAGACAGAGCCCGGCTGTAGTGGAAACACCCTGGATGGCTACTGTATATCTCAGAAGTTCTCTGAAATGACATTCTCAGGAAACTATTTTGAAAATCTGAATTATGTTGTATTCCAACATATTTAGGGTGATTTTACATTTCAGCTGCACGTTTTGTTATAAGGCTATACTCGTCCTTCTGTTACGTTGCACCTGCACGTTTCATTTCGCCGGTTCATGCGAGAACATTCCACACATTCCATACATTCCATAGCGTTCAAAATTATATACTAACATTCACGGTTAAGGTTAGCCATGTGGTTACTGAGGTTAAGGTTAGGATTAAGGTTTGAGTTAACATTACAAAACATTTACGCAACACTTCTGCATCACGCTGGAATGGTGAACAAAACACACACAAAGCTTCGATCTGGATTTGAACTTGCAAACTCCGGGACAAAAGTCGCGGATTATATGCCCGTCCCCATCCCATCCTCGGCCCCCACCCTACCAAAATGTACGCTATTTACATGCTATGTCATGATCTTTATATGTTCATATTTTACGTAATTCAGTTTTTATATTTAGTTCCCAACTAATATAATTGACCCTCTCATACGTTCATATATATTTAACATATTTCAATTTTGCATATTACATTTTAATTCCCCCAGAACGTAATTCAATGCATGGACACGATTATGCTCTACAATCTAGACAAATGACACATTAAGCTTTCCTTTTTTAATACTAAACAAATCATCAACATTTGAGCATGGATAGGAAAAGGGGAAGAACGGAAGAGATATAGGAAAGGAAGCTAGAAAATGTGCAGTAATTTGTGATTTTATATTATTTTTAGGAGAATGGAGAGTATTCTAAGTCTTTGATTTACAATACAAATACATAAAACACTAATCTCCTTTTCTAGATTTCTTAATTTCTTGTACCTTTCCTACATTTCCTTCTCTAATTCCCTTTTTATCCCGTTCTTTTCTAGCTCCTATACTTCTGACATATATTTTCTTTATTTTCCAAGCTTCCTTTCTTAATTTCCTTTGTGTAAATGATGTTAAGGAAGCATCTTCATGGTAGCATTTCTGGTGCTGGGAGGTTGATATAATACAGTAGATAGTTTGATCTTGGAATAAAGCAGCATAACACTCTACACTGTGGTGCTGCTCTGGTTTGGTCACAGATACTGTGGCAGTAAGCGACTGGCAAGGCAGGCATTGCTGCGAGTAACAAGAATTATTTGGAAGTACTTTTCTGCCCCCATGTGATTAAATACCTTCACTACACCATCTGTTTTGTGACTGAAATCATAATTTCAACACAGACAGTCATGCTGAATATGTTTTTTCAAATATAGAGCGCTCTATTCTCCTATTATGTCTATCTATTATTATGTATATATCGTTTATGTGCCGTAAAGTCAGGGCAAGTGTCTACTCCGTGTTTGTCAGAAATCATATCAGCGACACTGACCTGATTAAGCCAGCTTCTATTTAATACTATTGAGCAACAGTTATGCTCATATTGGACACAAATTCCAGTGATTTCAGTCTGGGACTTGTTTTAAATGTGTTATGTAAATAAAACAAAATAGTCAGAGATTCTGAACACAATTACTGAGCATTGAAATTCAAACTGACTACTTAATCACAGTGGTGGAAAGAGTACTGAAAATCTGTACTTAAGTACAAGTACTGTTACATTACTCAAATACTATTCAACTACAATTAAATCTACTGGTGTTAAATAAAGTAATTAAGTAAAAGTACAAAGTATTATTCTCAAAAACTACTCAAAGTACTAGTTACTTTTTAAAAGATGATGTTTAATTCATCATCAAAAAGCATTCAATCCAAAGGTGATTATTTAAATTAATCATTAATTGTTTAATTAATTGCATAATGTGAAAAAGTGGTAAATTTGGTTAAATGACTGCTGATTTAACTTATTATATTAATATTGTTTGTCCTAATAATTATTTCCCAATATATTTCCACTGTTCTCAATGTTGTTGTCCTATGTCTCCATTTGGTTTCTGTTTCTCCAAATCTTCAGTGCTTAAATTAGGCCTACTCCTGCACTGTTCTGGTCAGTCACCATGCCAACTCTGTTAGTGATGGGTCATTCGCGAACGAGTCGGCTCTAAGAGCCGACTCTTTTAGGTGAACAATGGGAGTCGACTCGCATATCAGAATAGCCGAATTTATTTATATATAATTAAATAAAAAATAAGATATGAATAATCTAAAGATTTTAACAAATACAATTAACAAATACAAAGAAGAAAATAAATAACATATGTCTATATGCTCACGTGCACACATTCGTCCTGACTGCCCAGACTGCCTGTTTGTTCGTGCCTGTTTTTCCTGTCAATCAAAGATGTGTGAGGGAGGGAGGGCCTTGCCAACTTATAATTGGCCAGCAGCAGAGCACTCACTCACACACACACTCAGCCAAGTACAGAGAGGGAGAACACCTGTGAGCTAAAGAACAGCAAAAAAATTAGTGAAAGTCGGAAGCGAATCAGGATTTGGATGCATTTTAATATTGTTGACAATGTAAGAGCACATTGTCGAATTTGTAAAAACCAAATCTCTTATAAAGCCGGCATATGAGAACTGTGCACCCAACTGTAAAGCTATCGGAGCTTCGATTTACAATATCAAAAAATAAATATATTTATAATTTATCGGAGCAAATTAGTTAATTTCAGTTTTATATACATTAAAAGGCTGTGCTTTAATTGCAAATGTGTAATATCATCTTTATTCATTTATTTATTCATTTTCATAACAAACTAATGAATGAAAATATATTGTAGTTAAGATTCAATTACATTTTTTTATCAAACAATATTTTAAACAACAGTTGTAGTGAAACTAATGCAAACTGTGTTAGATTTGGAAAACAACACTCCCGTTTGGGAGCCAAGAGCCGGCTCTTTTTGGCGAGCTGAGCCGAATGAGTTGACTCACTGAAAAGAGCCAAAATGCCCATCACTAAACCCTGGGCCTGCTGCAGCGTTTTTTTCTTCATCAGTATTTCATGTTTTTCATTGGCCCGTTTGCGATTGGGTTGATAGCCTTATTGGCTAAATAAAATCAGTTAAGATTTGGATAAAATTAATTGTCTACTCAGTAGCGAATGTTGATTATAAAAGTAGCAAAGTACTTTACATAGTGAAATGCCTACTTAAATAAGAGTAAAATTACAGAGTTAAAAAATACTCATGAAAGTACATGTACCTGAAAATATTACTTAATTACAGTAACGGGAGTAGTTGTAATTCGTTACTTCCACGACTGCTTAATCATACAAATGATACTATGAAATAAACATATTTTTATATATGAAAAGGTATGCTTTCATTCATTATGGACAAACTATGAACTATAAAGGCTGTTTACATAGTTCATATTCAGAATGTACAACCACAGGGGCTTTGCTTTATGTTCATTTGTTGGATAAGGGCTCAACCTCAGAGCAATTCTGGTCACTCTGGCTGTTATTAGCTCAAGATCACCTGCTCTGTCTTTGTGACCACAAATGGAACGCTCCCACACAACCCCTTGCTGATGAATTGCAATCTGAAAAGGAATGTGTCATTATCATTCCGAGGCTCACAATTTACAACAATTTACAATTAATTCTAGATTAACCCAGGCATAGAGTTTTCAAATATTTTCCTCTAACTTGACACTAGCTAATTAATTAAACAATGCTTTTGTCAATATTAAACTCCTCTTGGCCACTAAACTCGCTCTTTAAAAAACCAGAGAATTTAACCGAAATTTCTAAGTTCACATCCACTACCTTAACCTGCAGAAGTCAATACTCAACGAGGGGTTGATCGTGATATCAGATAAAGTGAAGGGACAAAAACATAGCCTACGTTGCCCTCCTTATACTAAACTTCTCTATCTTTCACACACATATCAGCTCAGACAGATGCTCAGAATTTCCTAATCCATTTTCACTATGAGCTTGGGTGTGATATCACTGTCCAAATACTTACAGATGGTACTGTAGCAATTAATGTAATGTAATACACTTTTTATTTAGCCAAACCCTGGTAAGGTTTGTTTTTTAATATATTAATATTAGTATAGTTATTATTGCGGGTAGAATACGGTCAGACTATTGTTTAGCACCAACTATCGCCCTCTAACCTACCTACTCCTCTCCTTCAGACTTCTTCCCACCCCCAGAGATGGTAGATGAGGGTGGGCTGGCACGGCCAGTGGTGGCAGGCATTGTGGCCACCATTTGTTTTCTGACTGCCGCCATCCTCTTCAGCACGCTTGCAGCCTGCTTCGTCAACAAGCAGCGCCGACGCAAGCTTAAGAGGAGGAGAGGTGATACACCTTGAAACACAAATTCATATACATACACACACGTGCAAACATGCGAAACACACACCTTATGATTTCACCATTGAAACAGCCAGGTAGTGCTGTCTGTCATAGCAAATGGAATTCACAAGAATTGAAGAAAAACTGTTTGTCTTGTCCATTCAATTCTATAATCTATTACTGTATTAATGCATTAATAAATAATTTATTATTTTGTGTCCCCACCTCTTTTTCAGACCCCCCTCTCTCGATAACACACTGCAGAAAAAGTGTGGAAACTTTGTAAGTAACCCCAAGCCAGCACCATTTATATTTATTCTTATCGTTTGCTATTTATGCAAAATTAGGGAAGGGTGCATTGCAACATAATGCAAGGCTTCTGACATAGTGGCATCCAATAGAAAACCTACTGGCAGGACTAGCGAATGGCCCAGTATTTATTGACAGGGGAGATCAATTTGCGGCTACTGTGGCTTCTTTATTCATAGATCATTTGAGCAAATCCTATACTTTGTCAAGATTTTAAAACAACGCATTATAAATTTGATCCACATATACCTGTATGTGTTATTAAATGTTTGATATGTGATTGAAGGTATAGAAGTATTATTTTAACTAAATTGACAACATTGTATATAATTAGACAATAATTAGAAACAAAAATACTTTTTTCGATTTCAACACTGATTTCAATACTGTCAATTGAAAATACTTTTTGGAACGTAGAGCAGATTTTTTGTCATGGCAAAATAGGTAATAGCCATCTTTATTGCCTTGGCTCTGCTATTACAGAGAGGTTGTCATGGCCATGGTCACAAAGATTGGTGTGCAGTTTAATCATAGTGTGCTTTTCCTCTATTGTGTATTACGTTTCACCAGAGACAGTTGGAGAATGGGGTGCAATTTGACATGCACTATTTTAGTATCAAAACATTGCAAACATTGAGAAAAACATCCCTGACATGAAAGCCAGAAACTTTATCATTACTAAAGACAGCATATTAGATTGGATAAATGGTCCACCCTCATTTTCTCCCCTCCCACTTGGTCATGTCCAATTCCCTCTAACCCTGCCTTGTCGGCAGCTTTGCGACTCCTTGGACAGACTCGGGACTGTGATGGGCGCTCACATGGTTCATCCAACCACATGTCGCTCCGCCGACCGATTCTCATCACACTGTTTGTCCAAGCCCTTAGTCAGCACATGCGTGGGACGATTACGCTCACCAACTATACTTCCACAATTTCACTCACAGGTGCCCAATCTGCACACAAGGAGTCTCTGGAGAGCAACATGGCAATATATGATCCAATTTATCAGTCCCTTAACCTGTGCAGCACTTGGCCCATTTGCACTGCCTGGTGTGGGACCTCTGGGAAAAGTCAGAGAATTGTTTTTTTATATAATTGCAAAAATCCCAGACTGCACTTTAACATGCTATTGATAACCTATATCAGTGGTTCTCAAACCTCTCCTCGAGGACCCCCAGACGTCTCACAGATGTAACCCTGAACTAGCTCACCTGATTCAAGCAGGTAAAGTCTTGATGATTAGTTGACAAGTTGATTCAGGTGTGCTAGCTCTGGGATACATCTAATATATGGCATGGCTGGGGGTCCCCCAGGAGAGGTTTGAGAACCACTGACCTATATACTTTGTCCATATAGGAATGTTGAGCTAGGATGAACATTTAGAGGTGGCTTCAGGGCCTTATAGGGTTAAATCCATAGAGATGTATGGATAATGACATTGTACCTGTTCCATTCTAGTGTCTGTGTGTGGAAGCTGATCCTAAATCTGTATCTAGAGTACTCAATGTTTGTGCTGTCCCTTACCTCCTCTACAGCTGCGATGTACACCAGTTGCGACACATTGGGTATCGTGTACAGACACACATTTACTGTAACGCAGTACAGTGGCACAACTAAGGCAAGGATGCTGTTTGTTTTCTGTTATTTTCTACCGTCTTGTTCTTATGTCATATATTCTTTCAGTGTTACAGCCTTTCTCTTCTCTGCTCAATTTGGTGATGCCAACTCAGTGCCGGCCCGAGCCTTTTGGGGGCCCTAAGCAGAATTTGATTTGGGGGCCCCCTCCTACCATGCGGAGTCATCTGTGCACTCGATTGGGGGCCCCCTGGTGGCCACAGGGCCCCAAGCATCCACTTAGTTTGCTTATGCATGGGGCCGGCCCTGTGCCCACTTCACAATTAATGCCTTCTTCATCTCAGGAACAACCAGCAGGTTTTGGAGAGTTAAAGGTTAACAAGTGTCCTCGGATGTCCCTCCATCAAAGCCTATTAGGTTTATGTCATACTGCCCGCTTAACTAGGAGGTATTTGCCAGAAACTGCATGGCTGTTCGCCAGCACATTCTCCAGCCACCAACCAAGATTGAGCTTGCAGAATCCTGACTTGCCAAATGGAGTCGCCAGAGCGAAATTCAAGGCAAGCCTGTCCAATATCCACCCCTATAATCAGATGGTCATCAGAGGGCTTACAATGTAATCTACACTGCATGGCAGATATTTTGTCACTCTTCGCTATTCTGAAGCGAGTATATTATTGCAATGGATGGAACTTCAGGTCTAAACAAATTCAATCAAAGTTTACCATGGTAAATAACATTTACAACATGCAATCTTTGTAGTGATTTTTCATGTTGACCCAGGGCCTCCCTAATGCTTCTTGGCATAATTACCTAACCTGTGCTTGTGCAGGAGCCATTATCTTCACTGTGCTCAGTGGTTTACCATGGTACACTTAAACAGTTTACTTACCACAGGTGTTGTAAAGTGTTCACATATTTTCTACAATTTATATTATACATCAAAAGAACAGCAAACATAACTGATGATTGGGCCTAGTTATTTTTGATTCCTTGATTTATTTTTTGTGTTGTGTGCTACTTTTTGCAACCAGTTGTAATAACTGCAACCTTTGAGCACTTGTGGATAAATGGCTAAATGGTAAATTCAAGTAGCTACACTGTTTTGTACAGTATACTCCCTTGTAATACAGTAGTCATTTTAAACAATGTTACATACTTCCAACCACTTGGCATTGAGAAAGAAAATGTGAACGAGTTGACATTGCCTGACAGTCATTATTAACATGAATGGTATCCTCTAAATCTTTATTGTCCTTCATTAAAAGGCATGATCTACCAGTAATTCCCAGTATATTTAGTAATTTTGGTAATGAACTGAAAATATATTGTATTAACCTATTTTCAATCAGCCAAGTAGGGTAAAAAACATAGAAGTGGAATGGATAGAAAGATCATTCTGCCACAGTGATTTGAATTGGAATGGCCGTTCTATCCATATTCCATTTCTATGGTAAAAACCATAATTAGCCTAACTTTCTTGCTGTGATCATAAACAACCTTTTGTTGTTACGATAAACATTTTATAAAGCCTTATACTGTTAACATGTTTCATTTTAATAAAAATATATTGTTTGCCTGATAGTTAATCTGCCAATCTAATGCCACTAATGTGTTAGCTGACCGGGTAAACCAAGACAGGTAGGACAGGCAAGTGATCACATTTAACCTATGTTTTACCGCATAATTTATTATCCAGGATTTAGACATTTTCACTAGCAATGAAGTCAAAATGATCCAAACTCAGGAAAACATTTTGGGTGTCAATTATTGCTAGCTGGTTCACTGTGAAATGTTTTGAAACATACAGTCGTTGTCACTTTTGAGAATGTCACATGTTTTGGTCTACACAAAGTTTGCTGCTTCAGTGTTCTTAGATCTCTTTGTCAGTAGTTACTATGGTATACTGAAGTATATTTACAAGCATTCCATAAGTGTCAAAGGCTTTTATTGACAATTACATTAAGTTTATGCAAAGAGTCAATATTTGCAGTGTTGACCCTTCTTTTTCAAGATATCTGCAATCCGCCTTGGCATGCTGTCAACTTCTGGGCCACATCCTGACTGATGGCAGCCCATTCTTGCAATGCTTGGAGTTTGTCAGAATATCCTCTTGAGGATCAACCACAAGTTCTCAATGGGATTAAGGTCTGCTGGGTTTTCTTGGCTATGGACCTAAAATGTCAATGTTGTGTTCCCCAAGCCACTTAGGTATCACTTTTGCCTTATGGCAAGGTGTTTCATCATGCTGGAAAAGGCATTGGTTGTCACTAAACTGTTCTTGGATGGTTGGAAGAAGTTGCTCTTGGATGATGAGTTGGTACCATTCTTTTTTCATGGATGTGTTTTTAGGCAAAACTGTGAGTGAGCCCACCCCCTTGGCTGAGAAGCAACCACACACGTATGGTCTCAGGATGCTTTACTGTTGGCATGACACAGGACCGTTGGTAGCCCAAACAATCAGAAAGGGGATTCATCAGAGAAAATATCCTTAGCAGTCCAATCCCTCTACCTTTTGCAGAATATCAGTCTGTCCCTGATGTTTTTCCTGGAGAGAAGTGGCTTCTTTGCTGCCATTCTTTACACCAGGCCTTCCCCTAAAAGTCTTCACCTCACTATGCATGCAGATGCACTCACACCTGCCTGCTGCCATTTCTGAGCAAGCTCTGCACTGGTGGTGTACCCATTCCGCAGCTGAATCAACTGTATGAGACGGGGCTTGCTGGACTTTCTTGGGCGCCCTTACGCCTTCTTCACAACAATTGAACCTCTCTCCTTGAAGTTCTTGATGATCCGATAAATGGTTGATTTAGGTACAATCATTCTAGCAGCAGTATTCTTGCCTGTGAAACACTTTTTGTGCCAAGCAATGTTAAAGGCATGTGTTTCCTTGCAGTTAACCATGGTTGATGGAGGAAGAACAAGCACCACTCTCCTTGTGCAGCTGGCACCCACAGTATGGTCAGAGCAGCAAGGGGCGTTGCTGCAGGTACCGACCAAGATGTTGGGGGTTGAGCTCTGGTGCCGGGAGCTGGTCCCCTGGCCAAAACAAAGGCGGCTTTGGAGCAGAGAGCTAGTACCCCTGTTGAGACAAGCAGGGCAGAGACCCTGGCACAGATGCAGGGGGGCAGAGCCACTTGCACTGGTGCAGTGGGTGGAACCACTGGCACTAAATTGGAGGTTAGAGCCACTTGCACATATCCATCATGTGGTGGGGGTAGCTGGCCCATGCCTGTGGCGGGTCGACAGTCTCTCTCCTAGTCCAGTAGCTCCTGTCGTTGGTCCCGCCAAGACCTCTTACCACCTGGTAGGGAAATCCAAAGGGACTATACCCCTTCTCCACCACCCCATAATTAACAGGGTAAAAGGTATAGCCCACGTACGCCTGTATACTTTAGAGCGGGGCAAGCATGATTTTATCTAACTCAATGTAGAACTCACCCTCATCTACTGGGTAATTGTAGGCTCCTGCCTTGTGCCCTATTGGTCTCTTGCCATGCCTCCTCCTTTGTTGTCTCCATAGATTTAGGTCAGTCATTATGTATCGATCGGTGAAGGTGTGCAGAATAAACGGAGAAATAAGCAAAGAAGTTTGAAGAATTAATCAAACAGTGTTTACTACGAAAACCCACAGGTCACACAATGATGAGGCAACCGTGACATGCTCGGATTTCCTATAAGTACAGAATTCACTTATAGATCTTAAACTAGTTCTGAATGCAAGTGAATCTAAATATATTCTATTCTCTAAATACAGAAATTAATTTTCATAAATTTACATTATCTCAGGATTAGTACCCTGGACAATTGTTTTATAGAATTTTTTCCCACACACAAATACCTGTGAATTTAGTTGACATTTTTTCAATCGAAGTACATAATGTGAAGTTGGTGAAGGATTAAAATTGGCGGAAATTTTAGAACCTTCACTGACCCTTATATCAGTGCTAGAATATCGTGATGTGCTATATACTGTATGCTTGCTTCAGAATCAGTGCTAAAACCCCTTGATGCAGTCTATCACTTAGCTCTATTTTTTATTACTGGGGCAAATTTCTGCAATCATTGTCTTTTATATACTTCAGTTGACTGGAAGTCTCTCGTCCGCAGAATCAGAGATTATTACACGCTCACAAAACTGGTTAGTGTTAGACTTACAGATGTCTATACTCTGGTTGCGTTTTTAGAGTATAGCATTTTATATGACACAATGATAACAAATAGGTATGCTAATGATCCATGACATAATGCACTGATAGAACCAACTTGATTAACTGAAACAGAAATGGGTATAGAAAGAATTTAACTAAATGATGGATGTGACATTACATTTTTGTGTAGTTATTTTAGTTTTTCACTGTTGCTGCTCTTTACAGTATAAGTTAAATATTTCAGAACTTTTGTTTTTATATTTTTGAAAGCATCTTCGGTTTATATCTTTTGCACAATATTGTACCTCCGGCTCATATTTGGTTTGTCTACCATGCTCCTTATTTTATTAATGTTTTACAGGAAGACCTTAAGCCCTTGGTTTCTATAGGGCTTAAATCGATGCTACTGTAAGTGACATATTTGCTGTTGAATCTAATTGTTTTTCTTCATTATGCTTTTTTATAATTGTATTTTGAAATACTCTGTATACAGGGCTCAGGTGTAAAAGAGATACAATCTCTATGTAAAGGTCAAATAAATGGGTTGAACCCAATTAGGATGGATGGTCGTATGTATGTATGACAATCTACAATATCTTTAGCAATTTATACTTAAATAACTTTCTTTTTATCATAATATGATAGTATTCTGCTCTTCTTTACATACTATTACATACAGTGTTTAGGTAAATTGTTCTGATCTGTGACAAAGTCATAGTAAAGAACAGGCAAAGAAAGCCTGAGGGAAAAACCATTGTTGCAAATGAATATGGAATTTTTATGATTAAGAATGCTAGGAATAAATATAGCTAGATCTGTGCCTCTTATTTTTATAAATATGAACTATTAAACATAGATTTAGGGTTTGAAGAAAAATAGTCTGTGCCATAAATTATAGGATTAAATGTGTGTGTGTGTGTGTGTGTGGTTCTGGTGCTAAAGCATCCAAAATGCATGCCTTCCAAACCACTTAGTATTTTCTCGTAAGCATGTGTGGGTCTGTATTTGTACGCTACGTTATATAACTCGCTTTGAGTGGAGAACTGTCAGAAGTGACAAATGTGCTCTTGTATCTGTGCTAAACCTGTCATCTCTGTACCCCTCTGTCTCCTTTACTCTTTTCACTCAGCTTTTTCTCCATCTTCCTTTCCTTTATTTTTTCCTGAGCCCAATGTCTCCCTGGCGGTGTCAACCCCCCCATCTCTGTTCCTACCTCGTCTTTTTTTTTGGATTGTCTTACCACCCTCTGTCACTCATTCCTGACCTTTTCTTTCTCTCCAGCACAATTTCCTTTCCACCACGTTTTATGTCTCTCTCTCTTTCTTACTATTTTTGGAGATGTGGAAGCTCTGGAGCCTCATTGACAGCATTCCTCCTCCCTCTTCTTCCCTGTTTCTCTTCCTCTTCTCCCATCTCTGTTGTATTTCCCACCGCAGGACTCCTCTTAGCCTCTTGCCAGGCATAGAGCCCTACTGTGAGAGGCCAGACGCCAGTAGCTACCGGCCCTCGCCCTCCAGTCCTCAGTGAGTGTGGCTACTTGCACCTTGTTCAGCCCACTCCTCAGTGTGCTGCTGGCTGCCTTGGCCCAATGCATCATGTGCTGGGCACGGTTGCACGGTTGCACGGTCACATGCTAATTTGAGCAGTGGAGGCCCCTTGGGGCTCTTGCTGTCAATCGTGGAATACGCAACTTGTTGAAAAAATACAGCTGTAAAAAGATACACACTAAGAGACTTGCTTAGGTCAGACTTCTTTTTGTCACCTGAGGTGTCATCGCTTCAAATGTCCAGCAGAGGGTGATGTGCAAACAGTATTCTCAGAAAGAGAATCCTCTGAGAAACCTGAATGTAATTACATTAAAATCAGGAAACATGCACTAGATCCCGTCATCTTTGAATGTACCAACTAGGAATGTAGACCAATACAATGACTGGGCCCTTCTGACGTGTGCACAAGCAAAGCATAATGGTAGTACAGACGGGCAAGTATTTTCAAACTAACTGATCAAACTCTCCAAAATCAAATTTATGTACAACTAACAGTCAATTATATTTCCAACACATGTTCCTGAGATGGTACAAATGGCCTCTAATACTGACCAGCGTGCTGGATTAAACTGCTCTGGTGTTGAGAGCGGTGGAAGGAGATAAAGTAGTTTCTGTTTATGAGTCAGCAGCTCACTCTGTAAATACCCAGTACTTTCTCACCCTGGTGCATTTCATTGGTCAGGCTGCTGTTGCTACCAGATCTTAACCACCCCCTGCGCCATACACATTACAGGGACATTTGGGAACCTGTACAAAATTCATGTAGCACAGACAAACCAATGGGTTTATAAGTCTCATATGTATGTTTGAGTCATTATGACATGGCTGTTCAAAGGGAACATGTCCAGGGTGCAACATCTTGAAAGCAATAGTTTTGGTTAATTGATCACATGATTTAAATGTTTATTTTTTTCTTACATTGAATGAGATCAGTATTCAACAGAAGCTGGCAGTTAGTAATTATGAAAATCATTAATTACCTCCCAAGGGTTGTTAGCAACTGTTTGAACACAGTGGAAATGTAACTTTATTTTCCTTTTTTTATATTTTTTTATTGAGCACGATAGCAATACATTTTCAAAAGATGGGAAGTAACAGAAAATAATAAGGTTACCCTTTTTTACCGCTCCAAACATCCCAACCACTCAGTCCCCTCCACATAACTTTGTTTTCCTCTGAACATTTTGAAAATCTCCTTCTGAGTTATTTGAAGTTAGGTCTTTTATTAATGGTTTACATCAATCAGATAACTGTGCGACTTTAATTCAGTAAATGCATAGACATAACTTTTGACTGGGAATGAATCTTACAGATCATGGCTTCAAAGGTGATATTTATTCACGCTGTGAGATCAGAATTACTTTATCTTTCAGTGACCAGCTTACAAAGGCACTACAATCTGTATTCATATTTTAAAAGAATAAAAAAGTGATATAGATGGGACAATGATTTCCTAATGTATGCAGTACTTATTTTTTAATTCAAACAGGAATTCCACTTGGAAGTGCCAAATGTTGTTGTGTCCTTGGGCAAGGCACTTTACTCTAATTGCTCCCAGGTTGTTGCTGTAATTAAGAACTTGTTAAGGTAAAATTAAAAAATTAAAATTAAAAAAAATATGAGTTGTGCTTCCACAGTGTTTGTCAATGGGCATGTGCCAGTTCATCTTTAATGAAGCTTTTGTGTTACAGAGCACTACTGTAAGGAATCATTACCTCATGTAAGTGATTTATGAGGTAATGATTCCCTACCGTAGTGCTCTGTATCAAGAAATACATTTTTACAGCATTTGTCAAATCTGGTTACTGAGTGAGAAAGTAATTGTGTCTCACAGCTCAACATTCTACAAATAGCAAATTTAACCTCACTGAACTCTGTTAATCAATATGAGACTTGTATAAAAACTCAGAAAATAATCAGTTTGACAACTTCTTCTAGCGTGAGTGTCATAAAGATGCACAGATAGCTATTTTTACTGCAACATTGCTTATCTTTAGATGGATTTCTGAAGCTTGTGTTACACAAACATCAGCAAGCTTGCATAGCAACCATTTGTAATAGAACTGACAACCAGTCTTTTTACATGGCACATATGCAAAAATAATTAATGAATGGGAAACAAATGTGGCAACATGATGTACTTATACATTTTACAACAAAGAAATGCATTGTTGAATGCATTTGCTCAATAAATGCTTTGTGTGTTCTTTTTAGTCAGGTTCACTTTATCTATTATTATTATCTTATTACACATTTTTGGTCAAATATTTGCATATATTCTGAATGGTAAAGCATTTTTACAAACTTTCTCTACTGTAAAACTACATTGATGTATGTAACGATGTGCAGCTGACAAGCACAATGATATATAGAAAAGTCTATAATGAATGCTATAAAATAATAATTTTGGTACTTTGGTATTTCTCTACTGAAAAAAACAGCATGCTTTAAAGAAATATATGTAATAACTTTGTTTGTCACACTGTGCATTTATTGTGTTTATGTCATTTTGAAAATGTCAAACGTGACAAAAAATCTTTAATTTAACAAGCATTACTCAAATAGTAACTGGTATATGTACTGTATGTGTGTTTTTGATTGACACTTGCATAGGTTTTGTGTTTATCTTCAAAGTGGAAGCTAAAAGTCTTAAAAAACCTGTGTTAGGAGATGTGCACAAGTTAAATACATTTTCAAAGTCTTTGGAAGATAATCAATATTGTGGTACAGTTCATTCATATATAATTCAGAAGAAAAAACGTTGGGACCTAATGAGTGACAAACTGATAAATACACTAATTTTACTGAGTACAACACAAGAATGTTTACGGTTTTCCTGTACAAAACACACAAGCTTTAGAAATCCATCTATTTGCAGTTTAAGTTTCCGTACTCACTGAGCTTGACCTAAACATGTACACAAACTGCAAGCCTTATTTTCTTTAACTTTTTCTTTGTGAACATGTGTGTAGTTTATTATACTTAATGTAATTTTCTCCTGGCAGTTATTTTGATGCATCCTTGTGGCAAGGTATCGAATTCTTCATTGCTTTCCTGAATATTATTATGTTTGGTTTATTGACAATGTTAGTGTTTATTAGAATGACTATGTATAATGGAAAGCAGCGTTGGTGCCAAATAATGCTCCTGGTACTGTATATAAGCACATGCCATAGTATATACAGCACATTCAGTACCATAACTTAAATAGTGTTTCTGTATGACATCTGTATGACCAGGAGAACCTGGATATAGGGAGAACATATGAAGTTGTCAGTTTGAGACGCGTGTATTTTTCTAATATGCTTCACGGCTAAGATTCCTGCTAACTTATGTGAATACAGATTTGTCTCATAATAATCAGCTGTGACAATCTTGCATAAAAAATGGTTCATTTAATATTTAGCAAATGTTACATTGTATTTAAGTGTATTTATACAAACATAAAGCCAGTATATAACATTGTATGGTCATAACATGAGTTCTAAATATATATATGTATATATATATATATATATATATATATATATTTATATTTATATTTATATTTATATTTATATATATATATATTTATATATACAGTGAGCTCCATAATTCATTGGACAGTGACCATTTTTTGGTTATTTTGCTTCATTATGTTGTTATATTCACATTTTAATAATGCCTCTAAAGTTAGATAGTTATATACATATATATATACATATTTATGTTTATACATATATATAGTACTTAACTATGAAATTATAACATAGCTTGTAATAGCTATTTCTATATATTTAACTTGTTAATATATTTTAGATATTATAAACTACAAGAGTAGCAGCTACAGTATTTAGCTGAAATTGTCTTGAATGTACAGTGGGTTGTGCTCTGCAACCAATGAAGGCAGGTGTGTTTGCCTGTGTCACGCACTATACTTGAAGACCCTGCACTACGACAGGTGGTGCCTTCTGCAGCTTGGCATACATAGCAGATACAAAGAACGTCATTGCTTTTCAATGCAGGTCCTCCACTTTCAGTTGCCTTGGAAACTCAGCCCCTCCATTGCCATGGCAGCCATCAAATGCACAGCTACGTAGGCCTTAGTGATTCAGCAAAAAAACAGAATAAAATGCCTCAGCCTTGCATTGTATTTTGGTACTCTGAATAAAGTATTATCAAATCGCCCCCTGATTTTCTCTCTTGTTTTCTGGTAATTGCTTGTTATTCCTCATTTCTGGTTTAAAATAAATACTCTCTTGACTAAATATAATTTCACATTTCTTCCAAAATAAATAAAACCCATAGAAATAGAAATATATACATGTAGTCTGGATTTCTACAATGATATCACTAGAATTTGCTGTGTTCTAAGTGAATATTCTTTAAAAATTTAGAATACATTCTGTCACCATCACAAAGTGAGATGAGGCTTGAGAGTATATGGTCCAGGGAAGATTGAGTAATGACAAGACTTATCAAGAAAATAACAAGGGGAAAGGCGACAGATTTCAACTGCTTAATAAAATAATCTAAGTAATCAAGATGGCCTTGTTTGGGCAAGAGGAATGTTTAGCCATTGCTTCTGATTGGAATTTACTATAGGTTCATGCAGTGGCAGGGTGTGGGTAAAACCACTGGAGAAGCTAGGCCCGGAAAAGGTTGAAGCACAATCCGTCTCAAAAAATGTAATTGAATGCTGTTTAAAGTGTTATTCATACAGCGACATCAAGATGGCAACAGTCACACATTGATGAAATATACACATTTGTTTCATCACAAACCTGAAGAGCATGTAACAAGCATGTGTAACACATGTTATGTGTTTATTATATATCATTCCTATTATCTATTTAAAATATACTGCTCAAAACAAATAAGTGAACACTCAAATCACACATCGGGTCTCGATATCTGAAACATATTAAAGATCAAAATCTTTACTGTACATTGTGTAGTTTGTTGAGAACAACATGGGATAACAACGGTCACTGGAAACCATAATCACCAACCGATTAAGATCTGGATTCAAACTCATACCGAAAATCTACGAAAACTATTTAAATCACAGGCTGTTCCAACTTGTGTGAATTTCACCACGGCAACTCTTAATGTGACTCAGTGGTTTGTATGGCCCCCATGTGCCTGTGTGCACTTCCAAAGAAATCTGGGCATGCTCCTAATGAGACGAAGGATGGTGTCCTGGGGGATCTCCACCCTGACCTGGATCAGGGCATCAGTGAGCTCCGGGACATTCTCTGGTGTTACTTGGTGGTGTCATACACACTGAAACATAACGTCTCAGAGGTTCTGTTGGTTTCAGGTCTGGGGAACGTGAGGTCAATGGCATCAATGCCTTCGTCATCCAGGAAGTACCTACACAGTCTGGCCTCATGAGTCCAGGCTTTGTCCTGCACCAGAAGGTACCCAGGGCCCACTGCACCAACGTAAGGTCTGACAATGGGATTTCATCCCGGTACCTAACAGAATCAGGGTAACATTGGCTAGCACGTGGATATCTGTGAAACCCTCCGAGGAAATTCCTCCTCTGATCATCACTGACTCACAGCTAAACCCGTCATGCTAGATGATGTTGCAGGCAGCATAGCATTCACCACAGCGTCTCCAGATTCGTTCACCTCTGTCACGTGCTGAGTGTGAACCTGCACTCCTCTTTGAAGAGAACATCACACCAATGGCACACGTGCCAATTCTGGTGTTCTCTGATGAATGCCAAACAAGATGCACGGTGCAGGACTGTGAGCAAAGGTCCCACTAGAGGACATCGGTCCAACATGCCACCCTCATGAAGTCTGTTTCTGACAGTTTGGTCAGAAACTTGCACACCAATAGCTGCTGGAGGTAATTTGTAGGGCTCTGGCAGTGCTGGGCATGCTGCTGCCTCGATTCACTTCTACCTCCCTGTCCACCCGCCACCTGGTATCTCCTCCATGCTCTTGAGACTGTACTGGGAGACACAGCCAGTCTTTTGATGATGGCATATGGATGTGCCATCCCGGAGTAGCTGGACTACCTGTGCAACCTGAATGGGCTACATAGAGGTACCGCTTCATGCTACCAGTAGTGACAAGGACACTAGCAAAACACAAAACTGAAGACGAATCAGTCAAGACAGATAAGGACCACCTGCAAAACCATTCCCTTTTTGGGGGTTGTCTTGCTGTTACCTCTCATGTGCAGTTGTTGTCACTTTCATTTGCACCAAAACAAGTGACAATTGATTCACAATGGCTTATGCTTCTTAAATGGACAGATTGATATCCCTGAAGTTTAATTGATTTGTTGTTATACTGTCATGATTACATGTTCCCTTACATTTTTTGAGCAGTGTATTTCCAGCTCCATTTTAACTTCATCTTAATTAAATCTACGTAGGAAGTATGTTGTCAAGGAAACAGTACTATCTAATATCAAGGTGGAATAGCATTGTTATGGATGGCACCACACAGTTTCCACAAGGGAGCTGGAAGACTGAAGAGACTGAAGATCAGATGATGATTGTGTTGATGCCAACAAGACTGGAAAACCTTCAACCTGCTTATATGACGGATTCAGGCAACTTGTAGTCCCAATGTCTTTTTTAGACAGAGTGGAGAACTTGAGACGAATCTCTTCCCTGCTGACTTCTTGGAAATATTTCCCTTCCTTGGAAGCACTTTTCCTCTCAGATTTTAATTAAATTTATAACCAGCTAATATCAGATGATTTTCATATATTACACAAAGACAAAATTATGCATATATTTGGTGTTGTAATATGTATTCATTGACCTGTAAAGTTTAAAGGGAATACTATGTCAAGTTCTGCTTTTATGTTTTGCTTTAGATTCACTTGACTCATCTAAAGCTTATTTTGTTTAGGGTGCAGTTATAGACCACTGAGCGCTCAAAATCAGTATCTGGAAACTATGTGTGAAATGTTGAAACTGAGTTACCTCAAAATAGACTGGTTTCCGTCAAACTGTCCCCACTTCACAAGCCTTTCTGTTCCATGAGATGTAGTTTCATCAATTTTCTTTCCATTGCTGTTTCCTTGAATATGGACAGGGCTTCCATGTGCTCATACAAGTAGCTCTGTATCTTGCTGTGTATTCATTTGGTTTTAAATTGTTATTGATCCCATTTGCATGTCATGTACAGTATTTATCGTATCTAAAATGCAGGTGATTTCATTATGTAGACACTTTGGAATATTCATTATACAGATATTTTTGTAAAATGATGAGAAGCAATCATATATGACAAGCATAGGCCTATGTGCAACAACTGCTCCTCTAATCACTTTATTGAACAATGGTTGAGAGGGTCAGGATCTCAGAGCCTGAATAACTACATCAGATACACCAAAACAGAGAAACTCTGAAAGCCGTACCCTGCTGCTTTATAAATCTTATCTTGGGACGGATCAAATAGAAACCTAAGAGTCTGAAAAATTGCATGGCATAGTGCATGGCAAAGTTTCTTTGTGTTTGAAGTATCTTACACTATTGAAATATTATAATATTGATGGAGGAAAACAGTGAGAAGTTAAACGTAAACAAGTAATGTGTGGGGCATTTACAGTGATCTGACAGTCATGTTTTCTGGGAAAGTGAGGCGCAGGTAATTCCAGATCTTGGAAGTTATGTGGTTTAGCTTAAAGCATTTGTGCTGTACATTTTCAGTACTTTATATTCATTCTGACTCTCAATAATTAAAAGTATGAGCATGGAAGTGAATTTATATTAGCAAGAACTAATATAATATAGAAGAACTGAGCCTGTGGACACACTTGTTTTTTAGACATTGATTCAAACTATGGTACAATAGGTGTAAAAGCAGTCTGTTTTAAAATGAAATTACTTTTGTCCACTTTACCCAAATTAACTTGCATACATTTTCAAACAGAAGATGCTCTCATTCTAGTACACTTACAGTGCCTTGCGAAAGTATTCGGCCCCCTTGTACATTTCGACCTTTTGCTACATTTCAGGCGTCAAACATAAAGATATAAAACTGTAATTTTTTGTGAAGAAGCAACAACAAGTGGGACACAATCATGAAGTGGAACAAAATGTATTGGATATTTCAAACTTTTTTAACAAATAAAAAACTGACAAATTGGGTGAGCAAAATTATTTAGCCCCTTTACTTTCACTGCAGCAAACTCTCTCCAGAAGTTCAGTGAGGATCTCGGAATGATCCAATGTTGACCTAAATGACTAATGATGATAAATAGAATCCACCTGTGTTTAATCACATCTCCGTATAAATGCACCTGCTCTGTGATAGTCTCAGAGGTCCGTTGAAAGCACAGAGAGCATCATGAAGAACAAGGAACACACCAGGCCGGTCCGAGATACTGTTGTGGAGAAGTTTAAAGCCGGATTTGGATACAGAAAGATTTACCAAGCTTTAAACATCCAAAGGAGCACTGTGCAAGTGATAATATTGAAATGGAAGGAGTATCAGACCACTGCAAATCTACCAAGACCCGGCCGTCCCTCTAAACTTTCAGCTCATACAAAGAGAATACTGATCAGAGATGCAGCCAAGAGGCCCATGATCACTGTGGATGAACTGCAGAGATCTACAGCTGAGGTGGGCGAGTCTGTCCATAGGACAACAATCAGTCGTATACTGCACAAATCTGGCCTTTATGGAAGAGTGGCAAAAAGAAAGCCATTTCTGAAAGATATCCATAAAAAGTGTCGTTTAAAGTTTCCCACAAGCCACCTGGGAGCCACACCAAACATGTGGAAGAAGGTGCTCTGGTCAGATGAAACCAAAATCGAACTTTTTGGCAACAATGCAAAACGTTATGTTTGGCGTAAGAGCAACACAGCTCATCATCCTGAACACACATCCCCACTGTCAAACATGGTGGTGGCAGCATCATGGTTTGGGTCTGCTTCTCTTCAGCAGGGACAGGGAAGATGGCTAAAATTGATGGGAAGATGGATGGAGCCAAATACAGGACCATTCTGGAAAAAAAACCTGATGGAGTCTGCAAAAGACCTGAGACTGGGACGGAGATTTGTCTTCCAACAAGACAATGATCCAAAACATAAAGCAAAATCTACAATGGAATGGTTCACAAATAAACATATGCAGGTGTTAGAATGGCCAAGTTAACGTCCAGACCTGAATCCAATCGAGAATCTGTGGAAAGAACTGAAAACTGTTGTTCACAAACGCTCTCCATCCAACCTCACTGAGCTCGAGCTGTTATGCAAGGAGGAATGGGCAAAAATGTCAGTCTCTCGATGTGCAAAACTGATAGAGACATACCCCAAGTGACTTACAGCTGTAATCGCAGCAAAGGTGGCGCTACAAAGTATTAACTTACAATTTTGCACACCCAATTTTTCAGTTTTTTATTTGTTAAAAAAGTTTGAAATATCCAATAAATTTCGTTCCACTTCATGATTGTGTCCAACTTGTTGTTGATTCTTCACAAAAAATTACAGTTTCATATCTTTATGTTTGAAGTCTGAAATGTGGCAAAAGTTCGAAAAGTTCAAGGGGGCCGAATACCTTCGCAAGGCACTGTACATGATGGTCAAATAGTGTTGAAATTGTTGACACAATTAATGGGATTTGTTATTAATAACGAATCAAGATTAATTGGACTTCCTGCCCAAGACATGCTTCTAGGTATTCCAAAGTATTTTTATGTGATTTATCTCATTTCTAGTATGCTGATTTCATAATATAAATACTAAATTAATTAGGAATCTATTTTAAGTGTACTAAAATACTATTATCAGTCATGTATTATACATATTACCAGTCATGTATACTTAAGTATTAGGGTAGTACTATTTAGTACTATGGCCAGTTGCCGAGAGCCAAAGAACTAGGTAAGAAACTCTCCAGTTAGAAGTATTTCCTGGTCATGATTGACCTGTACTGCATGGCTGCCAGATGATTATTTTTTTAACAGTGAGTGGGAAGCATTGTCACTTATATATCCTCCATGTTTCCTTGCCCTATAGTCATGTAGAAACTTGATGTTGAACAAGTGGCGTCCAATGACAGATTTCAGTAGATGATACATTGTGTTTGAGTTTGTCCCTGCAGTGGCCAGATACAGGGTGAAACCAGACAGTGATAGAGGAGATGAGGATGGGCTCTACGAATGATACCTAAGCCAAATCAGGACTGATTGGTCGATGTTTCATTTTTTTCAGCAGATAGTGGTACTTCATCCACTGTTGTGCTTTCTTGGTGCTTGCTTTAATGTTATCCATGAAAGGAAATGGAGCTTGCATGTTTATGCTCCACCATGTATATTTATTTGAAACAATTGACAACCTTTTGATCTACATCCAATCTTCGTCAGGTCTTGGTCTCTGTAATGTTACCCATCTTTTACCCGTCTTTTCTGAATGAAGTCAACCAACATCTCAACAGGTTTAACAAGAATATTGTGGGAACTTTACGTAAGACTGGTACTGCTTTAGAAAAAAAAATTGTCAATGGAAAACAAAAACATATTTCACTCAAAATAAATCCTAATCTCCTCTGCTGGCAAGAAATGGAAAAGCAGACACAAATCTTTTTTTGTTAGAGATTGTGTCGCTTATTGTCTCTTTCTCCATAGCTTTATTACAATTTTTTGGGGGTGTGGACATGTTTTTAAATTGTGTTGTTTGTGATTTGGCTGGAGCAGGGTGAAGTGGGGAGAGAACTGAGGTAGCAGCGTTCTGCGATACGTTTGCATTACACTATACTAGGACCAAAATATACATTTGTGGCTTTAGAAAATCATTGTGGAGGCAATCTCTGGCAATGTTTATGCTGTTTCATCCATTTTATAGCAGGAAGCTTACAAATGGCACCTTCAATGCAAAATATATACAAAATTACCTAGAATGATGACCTGTTGACATATGTCATTTTAAAACATCACAGATATGCTCTGGCCATTTCTGGCCACTGGATTTCTGCTGGTGCTGGGCTTTAATATATTTTATTGTATTTTTACACTAAAGTTTCTCCTGTAGACAACGAAGATGGGGCTTACTTTCAGTGTTTGCAGAGTGTAGAATGTCGAAAGTATTGACTGGCCATCTCTTTCTATAATTTCTTAGGTCTTCCTCTGGTAAGTTGAGTCCAGAGAGTATGCATTCCATCAGGCCACCATCAGAGTCTTCTGAGGATGGTATGAAGAAAATCCCTCCGAGTCCTGCAAAGAAGGAAGAACTCTCCCTGTACAAGAAAACCAAGCGAGCAATAACAAGCAAAAAGTACAGTGTCTCCAAGTACGAAGCAGAGGCAACAACGCCAATTGAGCTTATTAGCCGAGGCCCTGATGGTCGTTTTGTCATGGACCCCAGCGAAATGGAGAGGGTGTCTGTCAAGCCCCGGCGAATTGAAGGCTTCCCCTTTGTTGAAGAGTCAGATCTCTATCCTGAGTTCCGCCAGTCTGACGAGGAGAACGACGATCCTGGGCCCATGCCCCCTGTCATGGCAACACTTCGACCTCACCAGATCTCTCCTATCTCCAGCCAGGAGTCTTACATGCAGCCACCAGCCTACAGCCCCCGTTTCCAGAGGCCCATGGAAGGTATGACCATCATGGAGAGCAGTCGGCTCCAGGCCACAGGGCAGATCCGTGGCTCAATGCACCACAGAGCCTTCCCCCACAGCCACGGTCATTTCTATGGCTACCTTGGCAGCCCTGGAGAACCTGACCTCCCAACCCCTTTCTACATGCCTGACACCAGCTCTCTGAGCTCTGTTATGTCGTCACCCCCTTACCACCCAGAGGGGCCCTTTGGTCACCCCAGCATCCCTGAGGAGATAGGGGAAGGAGATATTCAACACTATGCCGTATCAACCTTCCCGCTTCCCCTGGCACTCAGCTCTTCCGCTCGTTCCCCTGAGATCTGGCACAGACCAGATTTCCCCTTTGCCAGTCTCGAGGGCCCCCACTTCATTTTCCCACCCCATCCCCCATTGCATCTCCACCGGGAACCCTTCTTTCCTCCTCCCCATGTTTTTCCCCCTGGTACTCTTCAAATGCCCTCCCTCCACATGCCCTCCTACCCCGGTGTCCTGAAGCTGGAGGCCCCAAAGAGCCGTCCAGGCAAGTCTCCAAGCAAGTTCAAGCCTCAGGGCCTTCCAGCCAAGCGTTTAGCTATGCAAGAGGCACAGAGTCTAGGGCAGCTAAGACACACAAGCCACGGTATGGGTGTGCCGGTTTTGCCTTACCCTGAACCAACACCCCACGTGGCCGGCCCTAGCACATTCAGCAGCTTGGACACCCAGTGGTTCGAGCCCACGCCCCGGGTCAGTCCCAGGCAGATTCGTAGAATGGAGCCTAGCTTGATGGTCCTCCAGCCTTCCCGCCTCTCGCCCCTCACCCAGAGTCCCCTTAGTTCCCAAGAGGGCTCCCCAGAGATTGTAGTTCGACCGCGCCCCCGTCCCAGCATTATCCAGCCCGCCATACCTCCAGAGATGTCTGAGATCACCCTGCTTCCCCCATCTTCAGCCAGCTTCTCCCGAAGGTCCTCTCCTTCTTCCTCTCCTGCCCATGGCCAAGGTAGCAGGAGGGCAAGTCCCAGCTACCGTTCACACATGGCCTTTGCCTCCTCTGCCACAAGTTATCCATCCCAGTCCCCGTCACCCCCCATGGAAAGCAGCAACATGTTTGGGCAGATGCCATCCCAGAGGAGAACTGAGGAGGAGGTCCTTCCAGCCGAGCCCTCTTCACCCCAGTTGTCAGCTTCAGGGTAGGTGCACTAGGCCTTCAGGGAGGGACTTATTTTCTTATCTGAACCAATCCAAATTGCTTTAACTTTAATAGGTTGCCTTGAGTTTTGAACACAGTTCATTGAGGACTGTTTAGGTTCTAAAGCGAAATGAAATTTGGGTATATGGGGTTGGACATTATCTTCATTATGTATTTTTTTATGGTAAATTATTGATTCCTTTTTTAGACTTGAAATTCATGAAGGGATTGAGTTTTATGATAAATAATTACTTGCAATGTCATTGTGTTGTATAGATTCATTTGATTGGCTTGGGAGTTCTGCTGTTCTCAACACGATCAATGCTGCTTTTCATGTCAGACATCAGTTTTCAAACATTCATCCATTCAATCTGTGAAGCATTATACCAAAATTGTCTTTTGGCAAATCCTGATTGATCACTTTCCTTTAAATTCAGACTTGTTGAAACAACTCATTTGCGACAAAATCAATGATTTGCTTCACAGATTACCTTACAGACATTTTGGGGCAACTGTAAGCCTGTATAAAAAAAGAACATTTTTCCTTTTATCTGAACCATTTCAAATGCATTGTGCAGTTTTTCAATAGACGCCCCTAAAAGCCTGGGATCAGAGGGACATCAACAGAGAATCCCTGGTTGTCCATTTGTGTCATGCTTTACCCTGCTTTCACCCAACAGGAGGAATCCCACATGTGCATCCCAATTGAATCTTAGACAAAACAACCCCCCCCCCCCCCCCACTGCTCTGTCTAACTTTTAGGCCTTATAGGACTCCTTATTTATCATGCAGAAGGGGCTTTTAGGAGAGTCCATCTGGCCATCAGCAGACACGGGGGCCGATCCTTGTTCTTAGTAACCTAACTGCATGAACTGCCTATTCCCTGAAACTTCCACCACAGCCCCACCCCTCCATTGTCCCCCAGGACTGCCAGGGCAGGCTTGTTGGGCGAAGCGTTTTGCAGGGATCTGTCCGCTTTCATGTGTTGCATTGTCTCCATCATTATTGATTAGGGGCAATTGGTCGTTCTTGATGGCTCCTGGAGTCTTACCTGCTTTGTTTTTGATTGATCTCAGCTATCTGGGCAGCGTTGTTGTGACCAGGTCCTCTACACTACAATAGGTAAGGGTTGGATCCATGTCTGAAAGGGGGGGGGCAGCAGGTGGGGCAGCAGGTGGGGCTTTGAATCACCTCGTCCTTTAAAGGGGAATACGAGCCTGGGTCTCGTTTTCTTTAGCTTCTTACTACTATCAACTTGGAGTTCTTTTTTTCTTTTATTTCTTTCTATGCATTTTGAGTTCTGCAGTCTTCAATAATGTATGCATTCTGCGGTTAGTATGCATATGTCATAATTTTTGGGGATTTTTGGGGATTGTTGATTTCGAGGTTAGACACAAAATGCTTGAGATGTATGCTAACAAAACTTGTCTTTTTACATAAAGATTCCAGTGGTAATGGAAAGCAGAAAGCCCTTTACATTATATGCTTGTATAGTCAATGCTGTTGGATAATTGGTTAACTATAGAAGCGTGATGATGTTAAATTGGTGTCACAATGGTAGCCTAAATGCACCTTTCCTTACATTCTGTGCCTTCTTTTAAGTGGCCAATAAGTTATATTATTTGATTCGATATCTCGATGCATCACAATGCGTCAAATACATTTTTCTATTAAAACCACATACATAGGATATTTGACTTGACAGAGTGCATTAAGTAACTGTATAGTTCAATATAATACAGTTAACTATATTACTTCATATGGGCATGTTTTCATCCAAAAATACAAGTAGTAAGATATAAACAATCTTTTTTATTTACACAGCGCACACACGCTTTTCAAGCTTCCAGCGTCCGGAAAATAAGTCTCATCAGGGACTCGAGTCTATCATAGGTCTAGATGAAATGGGTTAGGCTACAGAGAATGTTATTTTTTATTTGAATGTTTATGCTGCAGCTGGAAAATTAATGAGCAACATCATTGGTTATAATCGATTATGGTCGGCCACTGCATCGATGCAGCATCGTCCATTTCCGCATCGCGATGCATCGATTATTTGATTAATTTTAACACCTCTATGTAGTAGTTTGGTTACGGTCTAGTCTCAATGGCTGCTCTCATAGGATCTCAGACATGTTACATTCTTAGCATACCTCTCAAGCAGCAGATATACTATCCTTTCTTACTTAAAGTGGCTTTGTATGAAGATACCAATAAAAATATTTTAAACTATACATAGTACTTGTAGGAAATACTACATAGATTGGCCTTCAGAATTCCCTTCACTTCAGTCATTATGAAACAATGTGCTTAAAATAACCAGTTGTGTGTTTGGACTGCAGAACAGTTCTCACTACTGCTAGTGCAAAAAGCGTCCTTTCAAAACTATTGATGCGTCCTTGATATTGTAGGGAATTTAGTCCAGTGTGTCAGATGGTCCAAGTACACCCTGGTTTGGTCCACAGCCATATTAAGTGCTTTCAACAATGTAGAAAACCCCTTGTTTTTTTTACAGTGTATTCCCCTTTAAAGTCCTGTTCCATGTGAAAACTGCCATGCATGCCATCGCTAAATATTGCAATTCACATCCCCCCCCAAAGAAAAAAAAAATATTTAAATAAACTCTTGTTACGTTTGTTGTCAGAGTGCTTTGTTTTGGTTTTGGCTTACTTTTTCGTTTTGTGACTGTTCCCAAGTAGCCATTTCCCCTCCCGCCATCTCTCCCCCTGTCAGCATGGTGAAGCCCATTGTAGACAGTATCCATATCTATGAATATGTATTGATGATGCTTAGCTGCTCAGCTGTGATTTCCCCCCTCTACTAACAGCCTTCAGTTTTTCTCTACAGCCACTGTTGGAGGACATGACCTTTGTAATGTTATGCTCTTCTCTTTTTTTGTGCCTTTTGAGATCCTGTTGTGTTTGTGGCTGAATCTTGCTTGGAGGACTGCCAGCATTATTAGAGATAATATTGACAATACTGTATTAGATTTGCACCTGTCATTTTCAGATTAAAATATTAAAATTTACTATGAACAATTGTTGCTGTTTCAAATTAGGCTTGCAAATCCATTATACAGTATGTACATTTTAATTTTTTACTACCTTTTGAAAATAGCATGTGCAAATATTTTTCAAAATCTTTAAGCACTGTAATAGTCTTGTATAACTCATCTTGAGTTAAAGTGTCATCGTTAATACATTGTTAATACATAGTTTCATTGTTCGTATATTATTTAAAGGCCAATTCCGAAGTAAGTCAGTTCCTTAACACAGTATTTAACAATGTTAGAGACTGTTCGTTTTTATTTAAGGGGCTTCTGGAGGAATTTTGGGCTCTTTAGTCCTTTGCAAGCAATAAATGTTTCTATGACCCTCCAAAATGATTGGGAAAAGAGGTATGACCCTCCCCAACAATTTATTGATGCCTTATGTACTGGTTTGCACTTGGCAAAGATGTACCGATAGCCACTGTTTTTTTACAGTGATGACATACATGACTTAACCTCATCTTACACTCCACCAAGATAGTGGCAATTTCAGTAGATTTACTCACTAACATTGTGTTAGAAACACAATAAGCATGGAAACTATATATATACTCCACTGCTTGCCTGTTTGTCTATATTAAAACGGGTTTCCCATATTCAGGATTCAGTATGGAGTCCCGGAACCATTATTTTTCGATTGTTTGTCTCTCGAAAAATGACGCAAAAAGTTAAAAGGCAACATACATATCCAAAACACCACATGGCTTGTCTTCATAGGGTACCAGCAACTCCACCAACACTATCTGAACTCCTCGTAATTTTAGAGCATCAATCAAAAATCTTGTGTGATTTTAGATGGGTCCGACCAGGGCTGTAGCCACGGGTGTTTTTTGTCAGCCCTGAGTGTTCTGCAAGCTGACAAATACAGCAATGCAATCACCATTTGCACGGCGAGCCAACAGTGCTTTGTGAATGTAGACATCTGCATGCGCTGTTTCATCTGCAACGCGCTAGCAGGAGAGATCGTCCATATCCATCAATGAATCTTAACAGGCACTGCGTTGTTAAAGTTGAAACTAGTAGGCAGTAGAACTTTGTTCATTCTTCTAGAAAACAGGCAATATAAAAAGATCCATCCTGTTTTCCCGGACTCAGCCACACTATAGCCTGGTGTATCAGAAAAAGTACACAGTTGTCTGCGTATGGTTAGGGGCCGTCAATAATTTACATGCCTCAAAGTAATTTATTTCATATAATGCTCACATTTAAGCAAATATATCCCCCAACACGTTGTAGATATATTTCAATGAAGTTAAATCTTAGGGATGGGGGGCAGAGACTCAGCTACATGGAAAAATATGCACCAAACAAGCCACTTTTAAATTTTGCTGTGTTCATGGATACAAAGGTTGGTTGACAGCCCCCCCCCCAGAATAGAAACATTGGGTGACCCTCCCCTCAACAAAGAATAAAAAAACATGACCCTCCCCTATTTTCCTCCGGTGGTCCATTCCAAAAATACAGAATGGTCCCTTATCATAGAATATTTATGTCATATACAATGGAGTGCCTTCCAATGCATCAGAGAACATCAGAGAGAACATTTTGTCTGCTTCTGTATCAGTCTGCACTTGAATGTCCAGAATTTTATGTGAACTTAGTGCCCGCCCCTTAGCGAGTCGCTTCCAGTGACATTGAATGTAGCCTAAGCCCATGTACTACTATTTAGCAATTCACTGTAAATAGTAACATATGCAACAGGTCACAATATCGTCCAAGAGATGTATGCCCTATTTTGCTTTAGTAGGTTGAACAGTAATCTAGTTTAGAGATTGAACAGTAATCTGTCACAGATAAAGCCGCATTATCACACAATTTGCACTAACACAAAAATACATGAAAGTTAGCCAGTTAGTGCCCCATCAACACATGTCACAAATACGGCTCTGACGTTACTTCGAGGGCTACTCCAGTTAACTGACTTTGTCTGGAGCTACAGTAGCTAGTTAGCTAGTTATTTAGCAACTATACCTTGACCGATACAATCTGTCAGTAAATTCTCCAAAGTCGATCGACAGCTATATCACCTACCTAGCTCCAATTCATACACATTGAGCATTATTCTGTCAAATGCTACACCCAGTCAAGTGTCTGCTTTGCCCCAACCCAATGCCTTCAGCTAGGTAGCAATTTGACCATCTACTCTAAAGATTTATTAGGTGAATAATTCTCACCAAGTTGATCTAGAGTTACACCACCTACAGTATCTAGCTCAAAATGGTACATTGAGCAATATTCTGTGACCGATTATTAAACATTTTCAGTCACATTCATCAAAGTACACACAAATAAATACTTCCTAGGCCATGCTAAACCTCCTTACCTCATAGCTCGTTGTGCTACACCCTCTGGGCTCAGCTGTTTTTTCCAGTTGGTTTTCAGGGTTTCAAAAACACCTAAAGCAAAAATGGAGCCATGTCCCACACTTTACAACAAAAACTTTCTGTCTATGTTGCAATTGCTGGGTAGTTTCCACAAATACAACAAATGCGGGTTCGCTCTCTAGGCTTATAATAGCTTCACCAGTGTATCCTTGCCGTATTCTGGCTCATGTATGTAAGATATATTACCATTCAATAACACTTGATCAAAATTGAAATCCTCCAGCTCCTCAGGTATTTCATCACTTGCACTAGCCATTGTAGAGTACAAAACCCCTCTCCAGCTCTTATATAGCTACGTGTTTAACAGAATAATGCAATCTCTAGTATTCTCAAACTCACTACAGAAGTTTTATTCTCCAATCAACTCGATTCAGTGGCAGAAAAAAATATAGATCAAGAAGTTAACGGAACGCCTCCCCTGAATCTAGCTGTAGTTAAATAATGCCATTGTAGTGGAATTTGGATACTTACGGTGGCCGAGTTTGGAATTACAGATTACATTGAGGTGTTTTTAATTACTGTTATGTCGGAAACATGACCGGCACAATACTTTTTGGGCGTTTAGAGGTCTGGAGTGTTCCTTTAACAAACTATAGAACGGAATGTGTAAAATATTTAAAAATTCCCTTTTTAGTGGTTCAGTCAGAAATCTCATATACTGTATGTCATATTTCTAGAACATGTAGGTAATGGAAAGCTGACTTCAGAACGTTTTTGATCCTTGATGGCTTCTCATGTAGATGGGGGGAGGGGGGGGGGTCACTAGATGGATGTTCCTCAGGGTGTCTTCTCACTCTTTTTTTGTTCAGAAATCGTCGAGGTGCAACGAGTGCCCCTGCGCGGTCTGAGAGGATTGATGCACTGAGATACCAACGCATTAAAAAGGCAAAAAAGATGATGGTAATCAACAACAATAACTCCAAATCCAGAAGGAAAACAGGTGAGCCTCTTGTGTTTTGCATGAATATCCTACTTAAGGTGATTAACATTCACATTTTGTGGCACACTGCACATTCATGAAATACTGTGTTTGGAAGATTATAATTTGTTTTCCATAACCACCATCTGACAAGGAGTTCCAAAGGGGAACAAAAATATTTTTACTAAGTATACGTTTAAAATATTAAGAATGTCTATAATATAATTATTTAAGGATACTGGCAATGTCTTAATTGAAACCATTTTAATATATTATATTACATGTAATATATTTAAGTTCAACATTAATAGCATTTTATTGGATCTACTATATTAAAACTATAAACATTATCTGACTTGGGACACTGTATAACATATATAGACCCGTATAACCTTTTGACACACTGTGACCTGTCATTCATATGACCTGTGAATGAGACACAGATTTCTGACACTGGGCTGTACATTTTGCTCCAAAATATCTTGATACTCTTGATTTGATCAAGCCCTGCACAGATTTAAGGCAGAGTACCTGAGGCAGCAAAGCAACCCACTCACTGAGCCTAAGGATTGTGTTTATTTCTCTGAAAGCTTCCTTTTTTCCCCCTGTAAACATGAAGTTGTTGTGATTTAACAAAAAGCTTTAGTTTAGTTTCAACTGTCCCAAGGTCAGTTTCTCTCTTAGATGTGGATTATTCCTGGGTCTTCTACCACAGAGCCAATTCTTTTCAGACAGCAACCGATGGTGTGTGGAGGTATACTGGACTTTGCGATTAAATTGCCTGGTTTTACATTCTATCATGCAGACCGAGATAAAGATTTCTCGGGCAAAACAAAAGGAGGAGGAATATGTTTCAATGGCTAGGAAAATGATATGACACTTATCCTACAGTACTGTTCTCCTGACCTGGAATAATTTTTTATTAACTTCTACAGCCTGCGGGAATTCGCATGATTTTTTCTGGTTGGTGTTTCCATTCCACTGATGTGCATGAAGCACAAAAACAGCTAGCCGGGAAGATACTTGAAGTGGAAGGGATCATACCCGGACTCCTTAGTTATTGTTCTGGGTGACTTTAACAAAGGTAATCTAAGCCACAATCTCCCCAAATATAAACAATCTATTGAAATTCCCGACTAGAGAGGAACACACTGGATCACTGTTGCACTACAATCAACAATGCATATCACATTGTGCCTCGTGCTGCTCTGGGTCTCTCAGACCATGTCATGGTCCACCTGATAACTACATAAGGGCAAAAACTAAAACCAGCAAAACCTGGTGTGCAGCGGTCAAAGATGTGGAGCAGCAAAGCAACAGAGGCTCTGCATGTACTGATTGGGACATTGTCAGGTCTACCACTAATAGTCTGGATGGATATACACTCACCTAAAAGATTATTAGTAATACCATACTAATACTGTGTTTGACCCCCTTTCAACTTCAGAACTGCCTTAATTCTACGTGGCATCTTGCAGTTGATGGAGATTTGTGGGATGCACATCCAGGGCACGAAGCTCCCGTTCCACCACATCCCAAAGATGCTCTATTGGGTTGAGATCTGGTGACTGTGGGGGCCATTTTAGTACAATGAATTAATTGTCATGTTAAAGAAACCAATTTGAAATGATTCGAGCTTTGTGACATGGTGCATTATCCTGCTGAAAGTAGACATCAGAGGATGGGTACATGGTGGCCATAAAGGGATGGACATGGTTCAGAAACAATGCTCAGGTAGGCCGTGGCATTTAAACGATGCCCAATTGGCACTACGGGGCCTAAAGTGTGCCAAGAAAACATCCCCCAAACCATTACACCACCACCACCAGCCTGCACAGTGGTAACAAGGCATGATGGATCCATGTTCTCATTCTGTTTACGCCAAATTCTGACTCTACCATCTGAATGTCTCATCAGAAATCGAGAGTCATCAGACCAGGCAACATTTTTCCAGTCTTCAACTGTCAAATGTTGGTGTGCTCTTGCAAATTGTAGCCTCTTTTTCCTATTTGTAGTGGAGATGAGTGGTATCCGGTGGGGTCTTCTGCTGTTGTAGCTCATCCGCCTCAAGGTTGTGCGTGTTGTGGATTCACAAATGCTTTGATGCATACCTCGGTTGTAACAAGTGGTTATTTCAGTCAAAGTTGCTTTTCTATCAGCTTGAAGCAGTCAGCCCATTCTCCTCTGACCTCTAGCATCAACAAGGCATTTTCGCCCACAGGACTGCCACATACTGGATGTTTTTCCCTTTTCACACCATTCTTTGTAAACGCTAGAAATGGTTGTGCGTGAAAATCCCAGTAACTGAGCAGATTGTGAAATACTCAGTCTTGCACCAACAACCATGCCACACTCAAAATTGCTTAAATCACCTTTTTCCCATTCTAAAATTCCATTTGGAGTTCAAGAGATTGTCTTGACCAGGACCACACCCCTAAATGCATTGAAGCAACTGCCATGTGATTGGTTGAGTAGATAATTGCATTTATAATCCTTTAGGTGAGTGTAAATTCTCTGTAACATCTTACATCACTTTCTGTGAGGACAGCTGTGTACCAACATAGACCAGGGTGAGCTACAACAATGATAAACCCGGGTTCATGGCTAAGCTCAGACATCTGCATTTGGCAAAATAGGAAGCATTCAGGACTGAGATGGGTACAGAAAAGCCAAATACAGCTCTTTGGAAAGGTGGTAAAGGAAGCCAAGGGCATGTATACAGAGAAATTACAATAACAGTTCTCAGCCCATGACCTTTCTGCTGTTTGAGAAGATCTACAACAGATTACCAACTGCATGCCCAAAACCCCCACTCCATCACTGACCTACAACTTGCCAATGACTTGAATGAATTCTACTGCAGATTTGAAAGACAAAGGGACAGTCCTGACAACATTCCTCCTGCCTTTGTGTCCGGCCATCTACAGCAGCCCACTGGCCCAGTCCTCCAGCCCCCCATCATTGAAGACACAACTCAATCACCTCTGTCACTACAATGACCCTCTCTGAGACATCAACAGAATATTCAAAAGTCTCAACTCCCATAAGGCAGCAGGGTCGTCAGACTCTGTCTCTCTCTCCATCCTGAAGCACTGCGCAAACCAGCCATGATCCACAGCATGCTTCAAATCCTCCATCATCCCGGTCCCAAAAAAGACAAAGATCAATGGACTTAATGACTACAGACCAGTCGCCCTGACCTCTGTTGTTATGAAGTCATCTGAGCGCATTGTGCTGTCCCACCTCAAAACACTCACTGACTTGCAACTTGACACACTGTAGTTTGCCTACAGAGCCAAAATGTCTGTAGATGAAGCAGTCAACGTGGCTCTACACTTCATCCTCCAGCACCTGGTCTCCCCTGGAACCTGCACCAGAAACTTATTTGTGGACTTCAGCTCTGCATTTAACATCATCATTCTGGCCATGTTCCAGGACAAGCTCTCCCAACTGGGATTGCCTGAATCGACATGTAGGTGGATAACAGACTTCTTGTCCAACAGGAGGCAGCATGTGAGGCTGGGAAAACACTTTCCTGACCCCCTGACCATCAGGGCTGGTTCCCTTCAAGGCTGCATTCTATCACCCCTACTCTTCTCCCTGTACACCAACAGCTGCACCTCCAGTCACCACTCAGTCAAGCTCCTAAAATGTGTAGATGACACTACCCTTATTGGATTATAGGTTGGAGATTGACCATTTTGTGTCCTGGTGCAGCTAGAACAACCTGGAGCTCACTGTGCTAAAAAAATGGAGATGGCTGCCCTTCCCCCATTGTTCTGTGTGACTCCCCAGTTAACTCTGTGGAGTCCTCCCGCTTCCTGGGCGCCGTCATTGCCCAGGACCTCAAGTGGGAGCTATCATCAGCTCCCACACAAAAAAACACAACAGAGGAGTTAAACATGCCAAAGGCTATGATGGTGCACTTCTACACTGCCATTATAGAGTCCATCCTGACCTCTATCACCGTCGCCAAGGACAAGGGCATGTTGCAGCGCATCATTAACTCTGTAAAAAGGGTGATTGGCTGCAGTCTGTCTTCGTTATAAGACTTACACGTCTCCAGATCTCAGAGGAGAGTATCCTTCCCACTCAACCAAATACTGGAGACCCCCGCCATTGACAGCAAGAAGCCATCAGGTCCCGCACCGTGTAAGCAGGGTCCCCTTCCACATCAAGAGGAGGAGGTTGCATCCAAGATGCCACAGGAGGATGCATGGGACAGTAACGCACATGTTTCAACAGTGAGATATGAAAGGAGGAGGCATTGCGGTACTGGCGAGGTAGACACAGATGATATGTAACAGGTTTAATGCGTTGAGAATTTGTAAAAGGACCAATGTACCTGGGTGCAAGCTTCCTACAGGGCAGCTGTAGACAGACATCCCGATTGGAGAGCCAAACATGTTGACCAGGATGGTATAGCAGCGTGGGGCATTGCCTTCTGTCAGCGTGCTCCTTCTGAGACCTACCCACCTGGAGGAGGTGCTGATGGGTGGTGTCCCAAACCCAAGAGCTACGGGTGAAGCATTGCTAAATATCATCCATGGCCATTGGCTTAGTGTCCCATGGGAACAGAGGAGGCTAGAAGCCCAGCATGCATTGGAAAGGCGTAATGCTGAGGGAGGAATGGACGAGGGAGTTCTGGGCATATTCCACCTAGGGCTGAAACCGTCATTAGGACGGGACACACACTGATGTTGCAGAAAGGTACCGATGGCCTGGTTGAGCCTTTCCATCTGGCCGTTAGATAGTGGGTGGTACCCTGAAGACAGACTGATTGACACCCCCAAACGTTTCCAGAAGGCCTTCCAAACCCTAGACATGAATTGAGGACCCCTGTCTGACACGATATCCTCAGGGACCCAAATTGCCAGAACACCTAAAGGAACACACACTCAGCCAAATCCAAGGCATTAAGCAAATGGGTAAGATGAATCAACTGGCACATTTTGGAAAATCTATCCATAATCACAAGAATGGTGGTATAACCAGCAGATACAGGTAGATCTGTGACAAAATACATTGTTATGTGGGACCATGGTCAGTTTGGTACAGGAAGCGGTAACAGCTTACCAGCTGGCAGTTGCCAAGGTGTCTTAGATTGAGCACAGGTGGGACATGACAGGACATAGTCGGTGACATCCTCCCAGGGAGGAGCCCACCGGTACCTTTTTGAGAGGAGCTGAATCGTACGGGTGGGTGGCCTGTGCTGAGGGAGGTGTGACACCATAGCTGAAGCTGAGGGTGGATGTGAGCTGGTATTTATGTCTTTCTCGGCAGTGTGTCAGGCGGTGCTAGTTCTGAAACGAGAGCATCTTGGATCACCGTATCAATATCCCACTGAATAGGACGTACCAGACAGGCTGGAGGGAGTATTGATTCCAGCACCTCAGGTTTGGTTGCAGGTTCAAACTGACGTGATAGAGAGTCCGCCATGACATTTCTGTCCCCTGGGATATAAGAAATATTGAAGTTAAATTGATAGAAATACAGTGACCATCGTGCCTGACATGCATTAAGCCGTTATAAATCTGTAGATATTCTAAATTGTGATGGTCAGTGAGGACCAGAAAAGGTTGATGTGCACCCTCCAACCAGTGATGCCATTCCTCCAATGCCAGTTTTATGGCTAGCAGTTATGTTGCCCACGTCATATTTTCGTTCAGCGGGGGATAGTTTGAGAGAAAAAGGCTCATGGGTAACGTTTGGGGTCTGTCCTATGTTGCTGGGATAGAACAGCTCCCACACCAACTTCTGAGGCATCCACTTTAAATGGTACAGATGGGTCAGGTTGTCATAGAATAGAGGCTTCTGTAAAATGTTGTGTCAATGTTCGAAAGGCAGTCAGGGCATCATTTTCCCAGTAGCAGAGCAGAAGACTTCTGGTGGGAGAGTGTATACACTGGCGCTGCGATGGAACAAAAATTTAGAATGAATCTACGGTAGAAGTTTGCAAATCCCAAGAACCGTTAAAGGTCTTTTCCGGCGCGAGGAAGTGGCCAGTTACACACTGTATTTATATTCCCTTCATCCATATGTACTTCACCTGGGGTGAGTACGAATCCCAAAAAGGACGCTGTGGTAACATGGAATGCACTTTTTTCAGCTTTCATATAGAGATGATTATCATGGAGACATTGGAGGACCTGTTGGACATGCTTGATGTGTTCAGACAGGGATGCTGAGTAAATAGGAATGTTGTCTATGTAAATGACTACAAAGCGAATGTCTTGGAAGATGGCGTTCATGAATGACAGAAAAACCGCAGGGGCGTTAGGCATCACAAGGTATTGGTAGGGTCCTTTATGCGTAATGAATGCAGTTTTCCATTCATTTCTTTTGCGTATCCTGATCAAGTTATAGGCACTGCGCAGGTCCAATTTGGTATAGACTGGGGCTTGTCCAACCTGTTCTAAAGCAGCCGGGATCAGTGGTAGACGGTACCAATGCTTCACTGTGACATCATTTAGGAACCGGCAATCAATACAGGGACGGAGTCCGCCATCCTTTTTACCAGCAAAGAAAAAGCTGGAAGCAGCAGGGGAAGTGGAATGTCTGATGAATCCTTGTTTCACCGCTTCCTCAACGTAGGTGTTCATGGCCTTTTTTTCTGGCATCGAAAGTGGATATATCCTACCCTTATGATACACTGCATCGGGTAGTAAGTCTATAGCACAATCCCAAGGTCTGTGAAGAGGTATAACTTTGGCTTGGGCTTTAGAAAAACATGTGAAAATGGTTGTATGCTTCAGGAATGTAGGTGGCAGCCGTAGCATGGCAATTCTCCACTGAAGTAGCCCTGAAGGTGGTGGTGATACATAAATTCTGACAGGTATCGCCCCAAGACAGTAGTTCCCCATCTCTCCAGGATATTGTGGGATTATGTAGTCGAAGACATTGGTAAAGAAGAACCAACTGGTCTTGTGATGAAGATAGCACCATAAGCTGAATGAATTCAGAATGAAGGACTTCCACTTGTAGCTGGATGGGTGTGGTCTGGTGGGTTACATATCCAGTCCCGAGCGGTTGCCCATCCAAAGCATTCATCCTTAGAGGAGAAGGAAGAGTGATTAATTCCACCCCTAGGTCGTGAGCCAACTGACAATCAATTAAATTCCCAGCCGCTCCAGAATCTACCAACCCTTTAGCCATTATTTGATAGTATAACTGGAAGATTGAATTGTTGACTGCCAGTGAAGAGGGATTGACAAGGTCCTACCCGTCCCTTAGGTTGCTGATAAGGTGCTGAGCCTCACTACAGTACAGACACAGGTGACCCCTTATGCGTCTTTGCCTCTCTTCCGAGGACAGGGGTGAAAGCCCGATTTGCATAGGTTCTGGTTCAGTCTCAGGTGCTGTCCTTGGTGCTGAAGAGGCAAGGGAGCCTATACACTTGGTCTGTTGGCCAAGAGGTTATCGATGGATATAGACATAGAACTGTATTGTTGTAAATTGGAGAGGTCACCTTGGCAGGCCAGTTCTGCTTGTAGTTCCCTTGAAATCCCGCGTCTGTACATAATCAGCAGGGCTGTTTCGCCCCACCCACTACCGGAAGACAATGTGCAGAACTCTAAAGCGTAGTCGGCAGCAGAGCGTTTCCCTTGGCGCAGTTTACACAGTTGATCCCCTACACTACGTCCTGTGGCTGTGTGATCGAATACATCCTTGAACAGTCTTCATAACACAGCTTCGTTATTCAGGTCTTCACTATCAGAGGCCAATAATGCAATAGCCCAATCCAGGGCTTTGCCCGTTAACAGTGATATAACCAAATCCACCTTGTGACAGTCAGTGTGGAACTGGACTAGGTGGTGGCTAAAATACAGGGAACATTGCAACCAAAACCCCTTTTCCCTTGCCTGGTGTACCATCGTACTTGTTGGGCATGGAAATATGAGGAGCAGATGCCGTTGCAACCTGCTCTCCCTGGGGTTGTGAAGAAAATTCGTTTTGTGAGAGTAGGCTGAACAGTGCCTTTATCCGCTCCTCTTGAAGAGTGAGCTGAGCATTTACCTCTGCTTGATCCATCTCCATAGCTGCAAAGCGGTGAAGTATTTTGTAACAAATGACAGATGGCTCCTTACAAATTTAGTAGTTTATTTGTAACACTCCTTGGAAGTAAAAAGAATAGAAAGACACATGTTTGATTTCTTGTGGTAGCAGAGGTACACATGCAGTCCATAACACAGATCAGGTCATCATCCAGGCAGAACGTCTGTACACAGATTCGCCTAGGTTGAAGTACAAGGGCAGGTCTAGGCGTAGTCGAAGGCAGGTGGGGTAATCATCTCACTAGAGGATATCAGAGACAAAAGTACACAGGGATAATCCGGGGACAGAGTATAGGTAATCAGAAGAATGTTTCAGGCCAGAATAGTAGTCAGATATAACGCTCAGTATGTCCTTCTTACAAAACAATGCCTCACAGTGAGTGAAACAAACAGCTTGCCATTTATACCCGTAAGAGGAAATACATTATTTGAATAAAAAGCTAGAGCAGTGCATATACACTGGGAGGACTAGCTCAGACATCTCGACCGCTCTACACTACTCAGTCACTGTGTATTCTGACTCACGTTTTGCATTCATCGCCTTCTAGCCTAAGGTATGGGCATAACACTTATCCTGCTGACCCAGGATTTAACCCAGAGATTTTACCTCTGATGTACATGTTAATATCTCGTTTCCATTCTCCAGGTGTTTCCACCTCTCAGACCCAGCAGGATTACACCTCTCAGGTACTCCAGCCCGAAGAAGCTCTCTACCTCCGCAAGAAGAAAAAAAAGCCTACCAGACAGGACCCCTACGCCCGCTTCTCCGCTCTGCTGTACCGCCGCCCACCTCGGGAGGACCAGAAGGCAATTTTGGCCAGCATGGACAACATGGACCCAGACCATGCCACTCTTCTCTGAGCCTGTGGGGGAGTCAGGTTACACTCTTACCCCAAAATGCCATAAAATCATCTGGAAAATGACACCTCAGTCTAAAGCGTTGTTCATTCTCCAGCATCAGTGAATTATTTTAAGTTCAAAGTAAAATGACACTTTTCCAATGTTCCAAAGTTTTACTCCAGTGCAAAGCTTTTAATTGGAGAGAAGCAATATTGTGTGATTCAACCTTATTTTCCCAAGAATATTCTAAACATTTGAAAAAGGACCCATCTGTCTAAGGTCTCATTTTCATACTACAGTATTAATATAAGTGTTTGCAGAAGAGGCATAACTCATGGTCCCAGTGTCTAAACAGCCTACGAATTCTAGCCAGGTCTCAGTTTACAACACTTGGTTACCCTGCACTCTCCCTACCTGCCTTACTCTACGATCCATCCCAGAGACTCATCCGTCCATTCAGGGTTTTTACTCATGTCTTACAAAATATACCTCAGAGCACAGCACATGGCACCATATGACTACACTCCATAATGATCTAGACACAACTACTGTTCACCACTGTACATGTTTCTACTATACTTATTACTTCTTTTGTTGGACATGTACACCATTTTAATAACTGAACATGTCAAAATCCAGTTTGTCACTATATATCATAGAATAGATAGGTCAGTAAAGTTCGACTGCTAGTTGTTTAATTATACACAACCAGCAGCCGAACTGCACACCATACCCAATGTGTTCAGCTACTATGGAAATTAAGCATGACATTCTTTACAGTACATACATTTTATAATGTGGTCATAGCTACAGTATCCATCATGAATCATTCTCCTCTGATTCATTTAGAAGGGGATTGTAAAGTTTTTTTACAGTTATTCCCTATAAACATTAATGTCATTCTGCCTTAACCCCATAATCGAATTGTCAGTCATTACCCTTATGGGGAAGACCTGTCCTAAACTAAGCACAAAGGCTCATATACCTATTTTGAATATGGAAAGTTTGTGGATTAAATGTCTGTTTTAACACAAGACAGCTTTACGGTACACAATGTTAAACACTAAACAACAATAGTACTGCACTCATTAATATTCAGGTTGGACGTTGGGTGTGTATCATAATCTAGGAAAGCAATTTGCACTGGAGCAAAATCTTGGCTATTGCCATTTTGCTAAATAATGTTTTTTTTTCTCTTCATTTCATTCCATCTTAATTTGTACCATCATAAATATGTTGTGTGTTATGGGTAGTTCTTAGGGCTCCATATCCTATTTAAAAAGTACTATAGTAGTGCCAATAATACTACAGCTTCCTTCATCAATAAAAACAACAAGTGTACTGTACTGAGAGGAGGATAGGATTTTGTGCCATAGTATACTGTAGTATTTTTTTCATTTATATGTGATGGCCTGATTCTTTGAACAAGTGGCTTAGAGTGACTTCGATAGGCCTTCTTTTGGTTTCCTTGCTTTTGGTTTATTTTTTTCTCTCTCTTATTTTCAATTGGTTAATGTTTGTAACTGATTTTGATGGCAAATTGCTGTATTTGTAGCCTTGGCATATTTTCCTCTCTATGTGCTTGGAATTCCACCTGGCTGTGATGAGGAAAAAACCTCAACACTTGTGTATTCCTCCAGAAAGTTCAGTGGAGGATATTCTTGTGGCATAACAGGGCTATGCAGAATGGCCAACATTTCTTTTTCTAAAAATGTTTATTTCCTGTCATTGAAGGGTGCTTTTTTTCTATGAATCAACATGTATTATTGTGTACTGTCAATATAGGCATATCGGGCCTCATTCAAAATCTAGTCAGAGAAGGAGAGTTGTGTTTGGAATGGGTTTCCCCAAACATGTAGGAACACTGGTGCTGCTCTGCATATGTTTTAGTTCAAATATTTTGTTTGCTGTTGATTGGAAATGTATCTGATTTTGGCATGTGGTTATTTGAATCTTCATCATGCAGATATTATTTACTATCAGCAAAATCAACTGTACAATAAAGGCATTTAAAAATGCAGTCTGTGATTTTTGGCCACTGGTTGTATAAGTGCCACTGTCAAGTCCAAAATAGTGTTACTATGTAAGGACATCCATCCAACCCAATATGGAAGTCTTAAAGGAACACTCCAGATCCCTAAACAGCTCAAAATCATTGTGCCGGTCATGTTTCCGACATGACAGTCTCTAAATACATGTCGGAAACATGACTGGCACAATGATTTGAAGTTGTTTAGGGTTCTGTAGTGTTTCTTTAAAAAAAAATCTAAATCACAAAATGACAGACTGCATCTTTAAAAGTTGCTCATTCAGGTGCTAACAAAATCATTGACTCTGAAAGTTATATTGCTATTTTCAGAGAAATTAGCAATTCTAGCAAAATGACAGCAAATATTAAACAAATATTAAATAATTCTGTAAATGATCATACTTGATGTTTTAAGTTTGGGGCAGTATACTCCTGAGCAACACTCTTTTTACTGTACATATGCCTTTCCACAGACATCTTTGTCTTTTTAAGCACTATGTGTAGATTGAGTCTTAAACAGTCTGAATCATGGAGGGTGGTGCTTATATTAACTTACTTTTTGGCATTTATAATATTTAAACTGTCAGCATAATGTATTTTACAGCATTGCAATGAAGAGGCAACATGAACATGTTAGGAGGAATAGATGCCTAGTCATGTTATTTACAAAATTTGAAACAAAGAAAAAAAAACATAGCTGAAATGTTTCAAAGTTACAATACACAACGGTTTAACTGAATCCACTTAGAATGTCTAATTTTTGATTGTGTGTCAAATGGCCACTAGTTTTTTACTTTTTTTAAGTACAGGACTTGGATGGTTAACTACCAATCTGTGGCTAAACTGAACCTAAGTGTTAAATTTGACATAATCAACATGACAAATCCCCCACTTGCACTTAAACACATTTTTTTTTTCAGTATAGGCCGGAACTTTAAATAGCAGCATACAATCAGAAATACACGTTATGGTTTTCTCATAACAGAATCTTTCTTTTTATAACAGAATTTTGCTCCCTGAGAAAAATTCAATCAATGTGACCCAAAATGCAAGGAGTAAATTATATTATAGTAAATATAAAAAAATGTATTTAAATAAATTGTACATACGATTACAGCATATATTGCACAATGTATATAATGAAAAATTATATATTTTAAATGAATTGGGCAATATGCATGCAATACAGTTTATGTATATGGATATATTCTGAATATGTACTTTTCCGACAAGGTTGACTTCTTGCACAAAATTTATTGACAGTAGTCCAGATAAATAATTCTGCCTTAAGGCATTCATATTATTGTTTATGTAACTAGTGTTAAAATTATCCACAATTTTTCAGTTCAAGTAAATATACTGACACAATATAAATTGACAAAACATTGTAAGATCAGGATAATTTTAACTTTTAGTTCTACACAAGCTATGAAAGACTATGAAATATATAAGGAATTAAAGGGTCCTGGGTGGTGCAGTGGTCTAAGACAACATGTCACTTTTCTGATGTTTCCACCAGTCTAGAGCAGGGTTCATCAACTCCAGTCCTGGAGGGCCGAAACACTTCTGATTTTTGTTCTCTCTTTCTAATAAGGGACTGGTTTATACCTGGGAAAGCAGGTGATTGCAATTAACTACTAAGGAAAATAAAAAATCAGAAGTGTTTCGGCCCTCCAGGACCGGAGTTGATGACCCCGGGTCTAGAGCCTTGACTGAGTTTCATGGGATGTTGCCTGTGTACCTGCAAGGAGGAACTGAATGAGCGCCTGTTAGATAACTGAGGATGTTATTCAAGTGAGCATAACTTCAAAAGGGGGAATACAAAATACAAAGTTGTTGTTGTGTCCTTAAATAAGGTTAATGTCTCTAGTAAGTCACTCTGAATAACATATATGTACTAATACTGTATGTATGTATTCCCCCTTTTGATACATACGGTATGTTATTCAGAGTAACTTACTGGAGACATTAACCTTATTTAAGGACACAACAACAAATTTGTATTTTACATTGTTGGCTCGAGGATTTTAATTACCAAGCTTTTAGTTATGGCCCAAAACTCTAAAAACTAGACTGTCTGCCCAAAAACTAAGATATATTTTATAATAAAAATAAAATACACAGTTATATTATTTTATATTGTAGTTATACAATTGTTTGTTCTAAAAAAACTATTTTGTTGTTTTTCCCTTTTCTCCCCTGCCAGTTTGTCATGTCCTATTCCACTTTAAACCCCATCATGTTGACCCCTCACAGGTGCAGTGTGTTAACGAAGGTGCATCACATGCTTCCTCCAGTCACTAGTCGCGAAGCCATCCGATTCTTATTGCACTGCTCCTTCAACACGGATGCCTAACATTTTTGCACATGTGATAGGAATTACACATTTGCCCCAAATATATGAAATGATTGGTTGATTACTTCTAAAGATGTACATATATATTCTGTATTAACGTTGTAGTTTATTAAAATTAACCTCACCAGAGGTATTTTTCATTCAATTTTCATTAGGACAAAGCTAGTATGAGTTAGTGAAACAACCATACCAAGTCTTTTTTCCCTATTTGAATTGGTATTAAAACTGCCATAGCTACAGTAGATGAAAGTAATTTCAATTGATCACATTTTAAATTTTAGCGATATTTCACCAAGCTAATTGGCTAAGAACCAATCTTTATTTAAAGCAGTGACCTGGAAGCAGCTAGGGTTGAGTGTCTTGCTCACAGACAGATCGATAGGGGATTCTAACTTACTGACACCATGCCCTAACATTAGTCCAACTTGTGGTCAAAATATTATTTTTTAACAAAATAATTCTGTGTTAAATGATTCATGTGATAAGAATCGGACTGGCTTGGCAACCTATTCCTATATTAGGAGGGGAGAAAAATGGGGGTAGATTAAAAAATGAATGCACACGTTTGTGTTTTACAAATTATTTTGTTTGTACCATCACTTTAAAATGATTACATATACATTTTAGTAATTTAGCAAATTACAGTAAGTACAGAGAAATCCCCTGCATGGAGCAACATAGGGTAATGTGTCTTGCACAAGGACACCAAAACATTTGAGGCCCAGTAAGGACTTGAACCATCAACCTTCTGATTCATCTGACAACCTATCTGCTGGGTAGAAAGAATGCATGCTATATGTAAAACGTCATATTAAAAATAATTCTGATCCCTAGTTATTTGAGACAAAAACGACTTGTTAAACCACTTTGTCAGACAATTGTAGGATAAAATAATCTATTAAAAGTGCCAGTCATTTTAGACCTGGCTTGTTTTTAGCAGCACACACTACGAATCAGCATTAATCACTTTGATTCACTATTAACTATATTTATCCAGATACGCCTTATCTTATAAAGGGTAATGTTTTTCAACTTGTAATGGCTTACTGTACACAGGAGAAAACTAAAGAGGTACTTTTGAGATGTTTTGAATACATCGCAAATATACTGTAAAGCATGAGGGAATGGGAGCGGTCAGTCTTGAAATTCCATTTGGATCATTTTAAACATGTACATAGTGTACAGCTGAGAGAGCATTGCATGAGCAAAGTGTTTGAATGTTACTGCGGCGTGAGGGCATGCATGTACAAAAATGAATAAATGAGAGAAGAGAGGATTTTCTTAAACTATAATAACTAAGTTAGAGTTTTTTTTATAAAAAAATTGGGAATATTACTCATATACTGCCAATATAATAAATCAGTCATATCAGACAAAGTAAAAACAAAGCGGTGTTGCATTGAAGAAATCTAGATATTACACATTTTAAACCTGAACCTTTAAATAAATTAATGACATTTTGCAAACTTTTAGATGCAAATCCATCTCTTTCACAGTTGGGATTTGAAGCATATTGTATCACTGGGAAACAGTTATAGTGAATTATAATTGTTCCAATGGCATTGCTTGCATAATTTCTCTTATGAAATAGGGATAGGGTTTTGGACCAAGATTGACTTTCTTAGGTAGAAATTGGATGCCTGCCAAATATTTTTGCTGTAATTATAAGTTTGGCTATTAAGACAAATCTAGGTGCTGCCTAATCATGCCACAGACTAAAGCAATGGAATGTAATATTTTTAATGCTGAAATGCATTCTATAAATTTAAGTGGAGTCAACATGGTTTAATAAAAATTAATAGCTCTATTTTTTTTAGTGCAAAGGATGAATACACTCTGACTAGACTGTACTGCTGTAATAATAATTATACTAATTATTATTATTATTATTGTAAAATATAGGCCATTCAGTAGACACTAATCTAAGTTACACACGAGTATACTTTTTATTATTTTTCTGTATAAGTGGTCCTGGGAATTGAACTCACTATCTTAGCCTTGCAAGCGCCAAATCTCCAAGCACTACAAACTGAGCTAGAGGTCAGGGCAATCCCCTTTATATAGATATTTAATAGTATTTGTGTAAATTACTTAATAACAATGGCAATATATTTGCAAGTAAATAGCAGGATATACTCACACACATACAAACTATACAGTTGTACATTTCATACTTACAGTAGCAATGACATACGTCAAGCATAGCAATAGCTAGTTTTGTGGTTTATCTGGACCATTTTCAAAGGTCCTCTGATACTGGCCAAATTGTTTGCAACCTATGTGTCAGCATCATATCTCCTCGTAAGGGTTACTGTCATTATAGTTGTTTGCTTTATGGAAGAGTAGATATATTCCATATTTCTTATATTACAAACTTAGTTTTTTATATTTGAGCACAATAGTGGTTTCTTGTTCCCAAGGACATTTAAGAATGAATTACAATTATTAGAAATACTTTTGGTTATGGATACTTGCTGATTCATTAAAAGATTCTAAAGTATAGGGAATTCTGGTGATTAAACACGTGATTTCAAGAATGTTAAGAGTAATTCTTTTTATAATTTGACTTCTTCTGGTAGAGCACACTTTGTTGTTATTTTAAATAATCTGTCCTCCCATACCCCAGAAGCACACATAATATATATGTATATAAAATTACAAAACATTACGCCACCCCAAAATTATAATACGACAAATTAGAAGACAGTACTTTTCAGTCAAGAAAGATCAACCTTGTGGGTCATGACAAAACAAAACACTACAGTGTACACAAATGAAAGGATACATATTTGTCACAGAGTGCACACAATGTTTTAAAAAACACACCATGTCATATACAGTATATATATTTTTTGTATCTGAAAATAAGATAAAGAGTATATTTCTGAGTGACTGGGAACAGAGTAGCAGACCACTACATCTCTGTGTGAGTCAATGACTCCTTAAATATTCTCCAAATTAATATAATATATCCAACATATCTAGAATAAAACATAAAATACATTTTTATAAACCAAAGTGGATAGTTGTATCTACATGTGGGATCAATTGTTTTCATAGTGTATAATTGTATGTTATTTTTATATCGACTATATAGTTACATAAAGATATATTGTTGAAAAACAGAATTACACCAAATCAATTAGAGAATATTGATATTCCACAGATTCATAAAATGACCATTGTAGTTCTGTACAAAACTGAATAAATAACAAAACAATGGTGCAAGTGTCATCAATTTGTTAAAGAATAAGACAAAGATATTCGCTTTCAAAGCTTGAGAAGTGATGCTCCTGATTTTTGAAATATTTCAACTTTTTGAAAACATATCTCAAAAGGAAAATTATTTGTCTTATGTTATATTACATCATAAATTATCTTGAAGTGAATTTAGTTCAACTTGAAATAAAATATGAGTAATGAATCATCACTTTCACAAGGATCTTTATATAATAATATTATGCTAACATGGCCAACATGGTTATCCTGACCAATGTGGATTGTGATACAGATATGTCTGATACAGATATGTCTGAACTGTTAACTGTAACACTTCTCCATCTTTGTGCCAGTCATTTCCCAAGCGATCCTCAACTCCCAATTTTGCTTCTGGCTCATTTAAACTGTATCTTGACTTAGACTGAATTAGTGTTTGAACAAACAGTGCGCTAAAGAACAAGATATATGTAATTTATTATTTTAGTAAACGGACTGTGTAAGGAGAGATAGTTTAGAATTTAAACATATGAAATAGACTATGCTGCTTTGAAAAGTATTTTAGGGGTATTTAATGTTGTTATGAGCAAAGTAGGTTTGTTTTACCAATTTAGTCCATTTTTTTACGTTTAAATGCACACTAATAGATTGATATTCAACGGATTATGACAGTAGACTGAATATTCTTTAGTCGTGTAAACACATTTAAACGATTGAATTTTATACCCATCTTCAGGAACCCTCTGAAAACCTTCCTCTTCATTAAGTACTCTAATTAATTGAATTCCACCACCTCTGTTGTCTAAAAAATGTTTTATGTTTATTTGTATGATCCTTGTCTAGCACTGTTTTTGCCTGTTCACTGTTTTAAATATTGAATGCTCTTACTACTGAGTTGTGGTTGTTTCACCTAGTTTCTCTTAAATGTATACACTCACTGTCTAAGTCACTCTGGATAGGAGCATCTGCTAAATGACTAAAATGGAAATGTAAATTCTTGTTTTATCAAAATCACAGTGACCATATGTCAATTAAAACAACTTAACAGCTTTAGGATAGGTAAACACCTTAACATTCTAGCATTGTATTTGATCTGCGCATGTGTATGTATTAACCTGAGCAATCCTCAATGTTTATCATGACTGAAGTGCGTTCAAAACCACTGGAAGTATGCAAGATAGAATATCCATCACAGTGCTTAATCAAATAGGCTCCCCTGACATAACATGATCGCTGCGTACAATGTTTATTTTAAAGTCTCCTCTGTACAGTAAGTAGCCTGATTTCATGTGTCCATGTAAACAGGATCATTGGGTAAAATGTTTTTACAGCGTGTAAAAATGGGTTCCTCATTGGAACCCATTTAGTTCCAATGAGGACACCTTTTATAAAATAATGTAATTCATCTGATTAGCTCTAATGATTGAAATGTGGATGTTATCGAATTCAGTGTATATGGTGTAACAGTTATGATTTTGCCTCTAAAAAAATCAGGAAAAGGTTTTTCACCTCTCCCCATAGGAGATTTTATGGTTCCCAGAAGACCCATTTGGTTCCAATGAGGACTCTTTTTGGTTACATAGAACACTTTCCAATGAGGAACCTACAATGAACCAAAAACAGTTCTTCTGGGAACCATAAATGGATATAATAGGGTCAGTGAAGAAAGCTTTTGGGATTTTTTTTAAGCATGTAGCTCCCAATGGTTGCAACGATTTGATTAGTAAAGTTTCAATAAACTATCAAGATGCTCTGGAAATTGGAGAAACTACCTAACACATACATGATAGTGATTCATAAATGCACCATTAACTTAGCGATTCCATTGCAAGCATTAACTTGTGAAAACAACTGGTGCTAGTAACAAAAATGTTTGTGGTGCTTTAGGTGGTGAGTTAATTCCTTGCTTCACTGACATTGTGAGCACCTTGTTTGATACCAAATAGGAATGTTGTAGTTTAATTTAGGACCGTCCTGAAATGGTACATTGTGCTTAGACGTTTGGGTAAAAAGAAGAAAAATGTTTTGTCTTTGCTTTTTTAATTATATTTTATAAAGTATTTGACATACAAAATAAATGAATTGATCGTTTAGTACAATATCAAATTAGATAAACTTTTAGACTTAGTACAGCTTTGAAAAGAGCAGAACTATCTTTTGGTAAAAACATTTAAAAAATGTTGTGTGTTTTTGGCAAAATATCATGCTTTATGTGTGCATATGTGCTGTATGTAACAGATATTGGTGTCTTAGAGGAATGTTTGTTGATTCTTCAGGGAATATTCAGATATGATACAGTAAACATACATCCTCTGTGTTTATTTTATGATCATTTTATGAAGGTAAATGATTGGAAAAACAACTGAACCTATGTTTTTGGTACAAGTTACAAAATTTGATTTTGATTATCTTGTATGTTGTTTTGGTGGTCATTATTTAGTTGTGCATGTTTTTTTAAGGTTTGTACACATGCATTTTATACAACATTGCTTGGCAAGTTTACAAACACTCAACTGCAGTAATGTTTACACTTTTGGCATAGCTTTTGTGTATGATTTCATTTTATGCTATCCTTCCATTTGTATGCAACATTATGACTCACATAATGCAATATGAATACAATGGACATTTCAGAATTACTAAATATAGTTTCATCCTCATTTGTTCTTCCTTACAGCTCTTTTTTTAGTAACAATAAAGTCAATTTACAGCCCAGTACAGTTGAACTCATGAAAACTCAGCTCCTCATTGTGGATTTCTTGAGATATTATTATGAATTGTTTACATGCAATACACACAGTCACAGTAAACATGCTTTAAAAAATGTATTTCTGCCAGCACAGACACAATACGTAGAATGTATTGCCATCTACCTTACTTCTCACTGCTATCTTAGACCTTCTAAGGCTTTCCATGAACTGACACAAATATGTTTGATTGCAATGTACAAGTATGTAGTGTTGCAGTAGGTTTACTGATGTATATTACATCACTTATTTAGTGTATTTATTTGTGTTTTTTTATCATTTATGAGCAAAGTTTTTATGTGATGTCATGTTTTCAAAGTGACTTGGAAAACAAACCATTTTTATTTGATTGATTTCCCTATTTCTGTTAGCTACCCAGCTTTCAACATAAAAAATTGCATTAGGCACGCAGCAGGTTGTTTGTTCACCATTTTCTGTTATGGAAATACAAGCTTTCATTATGTATTTCTGTGAAAGTGAAAAATATGTATGGTACTGTACCAAAGCCTTATGTGTCATACTGTTTTCCAGTGTTTACCTCATTTCACAGTGCTCTCTTGGCAGACCTACGGTATGCCTCCGCTACGATGGGAATATACAGAATCGGCAAACTCTAGTAACACTTCACAATGAATGAATGTCCTTCTGCTTTACTGATTGTTAAATTAAATTTCAATTAATATTTAGATTTAATAGTGTTTTAAAAAATGCCAAAAGTGATGAAGTCATCCTTAGCTGCCTCTGCATTGATGTTTTGGTGTGAAATTGTATTTCATTCACAAGGCAACAAAACAAAAATATCTCAAATGTGTGAGAGTCCATGCAGGATTAAAGAATTAACTTGCTATGTACTACAAAAAGGAAATATAACCATGTAAACCAATAAATTAGTTTTCTGTGGTTAATTGTAGCTCAAAAGGGGCAGGAGCCTTTCATTTAATAATCTCACATCAATCTTTAGCACCTTACCGCTGCCGGGCACTTGTGTAGATTTCAAAGGACGGGATAGATTGCAACAACACAGGCTTGGGCTTCACAAGATCAAAATAGCAAATGTGCAATATGCATCAAAATGAAATTAGACAGGTGCATAAATTTTGGCACCCCAAACAGAAATATCACATCAATATTTAGTTAAGCCTCCTTTAGCAGTAATAACAGCCTCTAGATGCTTCCTATAGCCTGTAATGAGTGTCTGTATTCTGGATGAAGATATTTGGGACCATTTCTCCTTGCAAAAAATCTCCAGTTCAGTTAGGTTTGATGGTTAACGAGCATGGACAGCCCGCTTCAAATCACCCCACAGATTTTCAATGATATTCAGGTCTGGGGACTGGGATGGCCATTCCAGAAAATTGTACTTGTTCCTCTGCATAAATGCCAGAGTAGATTTTGAACAATGTTTTGGGTTGTTGTCTTGTTAAAATATCCAGCCCTGACGTAACTTAAACTTTGTGACTGATTTCTCTACATTATTCTCAAGTATCTGCTGATATTGAATGGAATCCATGCAACCCTCAACTTTAACAAGATTCCCAGTACCGGCACTGGCCACACAGCCCCGCAGCATGATGCAACCTCCCCCATATTTTACTGTGAGTAGCAAGTGTTTGTCTTGGAACACTTGTGTTCTTTTGCCACCATGCATAACGCCTATTGTTATGACCAAATAACTCCATCTTTGTTTCATCAGTCCACAGCACCGTCTTCCAAAATAAAACTGGCTTGTCTAAATGTGTGTTTGCATACCTCAAGCGACTCTGTTTGTGGCGTGTGTGCAGAAAAGGTTTCTTCCGCATCACTCTTCCGTACAGCTTCTCCTTGTGCAAAGTGCGCTGAATTGTTGAACGAAGCACAGTGACACCATCTGCAGCAAGATGATGTTGTCGGTCTTTGGAGGTGGCCTGTGGGCTGTTTTTGACCGTTCTCACCATCCTTTGCCTCTCCGATATTTTACTTGGCCTGCCACTTCAGGTCTTAACAAGAACTGTGTCTTCCATTTCCTCACTATGTTCCTCACAGTGGACATTGACAGCTTAAATCTCTGCCATAGCTAAATTTAGCCTTCCCCTAAACCATGATGTTGAACAATCTTTGTTTTCAGGTCATTGGAGAGTTGTTTTGAGGTCCCCATGTTGCCACTCTTCAGAGGAGAGTCAAAGAGAACAACAACTTGCAATTGGCCACCTTAAATACCTTTTCTCATGATTGGATGCACCAGTCTATGAAGTTCAAGGCTTAATGAGCTCACCAAATCAATTGTGTGTTCCAATTAATCAGTAGTTACAGGTATTCAAATCAACAAAATGACAAGGGTGCCCAAATTTATGCATCTGTCTAATTTTGTTTTTATGCATATTGCACATTTTTTGTTAATCCAATTAACCTAATTTCACTACCAAAATATTAATGTGTCCTTCAGTTATTTGATAGATCAAAATGAAATTGCTGATCCAAACACCCAATTATTTATTATTTATTATGGATATTGTCAGGGGTGCCTACATTTTGCATACGACTGTATATACACACAATATATAACAATTAGTTACAATAAATCTCTTCCAAAGTCACTTTAGACTATCTACTACTTAAACCCTAAACATACAAAAATATAAATCTCCAACATAGAATTCCTACATGTTTATTACATTATGTCTACACATTACTGTTGTGTGCCTACTTACACCGCATTTCAAATTATTATGCAAATTGGAATTACGTGACAGAAACATTAAATATTTTGTTTTTCAATCAAACTCATGAATGGTATTGTGTCTCTGAGGGCTTTGGATCACTGAAATCAATTTCAGACACCTGTGATAATTAGTTTGCCAGGTGAGGATAATTAAATGAAAACTACTTAAGAAGGATGTTCCACATTGTTAAGCAGTATTACTACCAGACAAATTCATTGGATTAAGAGAGCAGCTGCTAAAATGCTATTACAAAGCAGCAAACAGGTATTTGAAGATGCTGGTGCCTCTGGAGTCCCGCAAACCTCAAGGTATAGGATCCTCCCTAGGCTTGAAACTTACTATTCGGCCACACCTAACCAATGCTCACAAGCAGATATGGTTGCAGTGGGCCCAGAAATGCATGACTAATTTTCAAACAGTCTTGTTTACTGATGAGTGCTGTGCAACCCTGGATGGTCCAGATGGAAGGAGTAGTGGATGGTTGGTGGTTGGCCACCATGTTAACATAAGGCTGTGACGTCAGCAAGGAGGTGGCAGAGTCATGTTTTGAGCCGGAATCACAAGGACAGAGCTGATAGGCCCCTTTAGGGTCTGTGAAGATGTGAAAATTACCTTGGCAAAGTATGTAAAGTTTCTGACTGACCACTTCCTTCCATGGTACAAAAAAAGAACCATACCTTCGAAAGCAAAACCATCTTCATGCATGACAATGCACCATCTCATGTTGCAAAGAATACCTCTTGTGTCATTGGCTGCTATGGACGAACTGGCCATCGGGAGGGTCTGGAGTTTTCCCGAACGGCCAGTCCATTCCGGACCAAACGGGCCATCATATTTTACTTTGACGGTCGGTCGGCCAGTAACAGTCCTGGATGTATTAAAGCAGGTGACAGTAAGCTGAAATGGACTGGCTTTTGCATCCGCAGGAGCACAAAACTGCGCTCTGGCCCAGCCGTCAAATCAAGAGAGAGAGAGTTCCTCTATATTTAGATGGGAGAAACCCAGAGTGAATGATGGACAAGGGGAGAGATAGATACAGCTTGCGTGCCCCACCTTCCCGCCGGCCGCTCCATCCAAAGTCCCGGGCTGAATTTTTGTCCCAGTACATCCCTGTTGGCTGCTATGGGCATAAAAGGAGAGAAACTCATGGTGTGGCCCCCATCCTCCCCTGACCTCAACCCTATTGAGAACCTTTGTAGCAAGGTTACAGACAGGCAATGTGGTCCCCCCAATACTTGTGAAAAATATATGGTGTGTCCCCCCCAATATCAAACTTGCATCAAAACAGCAGGTCTGGAAGGCTATTCTGACATCCTGCAAAGAAATTCAAGCAGAAACTCTCCATAAACTCACAAGTTCAATGGATGCAAGATATAATAATAATTCATTCAAATTATATAGCGCTTTTATTCAAGGAACCCAAAGCGCTTTTACACAGTGAGGGGGAAATCCCACCTCATCCACCACCAATAGCACCCACTTGGGTGATGCACGGCAGCCATTTTGCGCCAGAATGCTTACTTCAGCTATCAAAGAAGGGGTCCTATGTTAACATGTAACTTGCCCTATTAAGATGTGTTTGATTGAAATTGTTTTTTATTTCAATGAAAACAATATTCAACAAATGACCATTTTCAGTTCTTTACAATCTATAAAATGTTTTGAAACTCTGTTGTGCATAATAATTTGGAACGGTGCATTTTGAGTTTTTTTTTTGTTGAAAATAATATTGTTTTCATTGGGTGGTTTGTTCAATGAAATTCAACTGATACCCTAACGGTTGGTGACTTGAAAATTATACTGACTGTCATTTGCATCAACTATTTAGGAAAATCAGTGTAAAATATAATTTGCATAATAATTTGGAATGTGGTGTAATCCCTTCTGAAATAAAACTGCCAGTGTCATAAACCATTAGTATTTTTTACTGAGTTACTGAAAACTATTACATTACTTTTCAATAAATATTTAAAAAAATCTTAATTCAGCTTTGAATCAATTATCTTGAAATCCTTTTTTGTTGCAACCCCATTAGTAAAACACATATTGAGTTATAATTACAAATGGTGCCTGTTGAAGGGCCATGAAAAAAGGATGACAAATGTAGAAGATTATTTCAAACAGTAGCTAGCTAACAATTACTTTGGGTTCCCAACTTTCAGTGCAGTTACAAGCAAAGGATAATAGTGCCACAAGCTGCAGAAATCACCACTGGTAGGTGTGACTACTAGTAAATAATACACCTGATAACTACTGAAAAGCCTTATGAGTGAAACTAGTGTTGTTTAATTAGTCATTTAGTCTTAATCATATAACCTATTAAATTCTACTTGTTTATTTTGAGTTGTACATGAACCAACTTAATATACAAACACACAAGTGTCACAACTGCTCAAATAGATTTTGAGTTGTAGTTCAGTAGTTTTTTGGCGTTAGCTCCATTAACATTGTGTATTACTGTTAAAGTATGTTGGCAAGAAGCACAGTTTCTTTTCTGTTCATTATAGAAAGGTCAGTGCTGAAAAAAGTGCACTTAAAAACGTTTCAGTTTAGAACTAAACAATGTAAACTTATAAAAAATATTAACACAATATTGCATTAAAGGGGAAGATTGACATCCCCACTAATGCACTATATATTTGCTTTCACAAATGTCTACCTAGCGGATTATTGTGGACTGATCCATATAACCTTATGCTGTAGCCAAGTGAGGGAGCTGCCAGATGAGAGACAGTCAAATCTCTCTTCAAGCGATTTAGTAACATAAACAAATTTGCTAGGTTCGTCATTGTTCCCCTTTAACACATTCACAATTCTCTGTTTACTCACCCTCTTCTCATCCCTCAACAAATATTACTGGCATGATCTATCATATCACTGCCTCAAGCAAGACTACACAAACATAATCTGTGTTTTGTGTGATACCGTTATAATAGTTATGTTGTCATATACGAATCCTTGCCAAAAGAATACTAATAACATTCTGATTTCCTGTTTGCCTCTTGTTTAGCCAATGTTTGCAACTATGATTAAAAGAACATTAAATAGCTATTGACTGCCTGTTTGTGTCTTGCTTGTTTGAAATGCTGTGCAGCATATTGTGGCTTTTCTAAATAGCTGCATTGAACTCCCACTGAAAATAGACCATGACCATGAGATGGCCAGACTGTGTCATGCTGATGCCTCCACCTATTGTTACAAGAACTAAGAACTATATGTTTATTTGAACTGTGTTTTATGAAGGCTACAAACAGTGTAGACAGGAAAAATGTGAATGAACTCTAAGCAACAGCTGAGAAGAGCGGGAAGCCATAGCTGAACTCAATCATGCCTACACATACAGTACTACATCTGTATTTTTGGATTCCATTGCCAAAATGTATTTAAAAGCATAGGACAACTTTACAGTGAGATTTGTTTCTGTGGTCAACCCGACTTCTATGATCATTTGGTTTTGATTACAAGCGTACCCACTTGCCCACTTACAGGATTGTAAACTGAGTTTACTGCATTCTATCCAAACATTGCTGCAAACCTCAAGTGAGATGCGCTGGACCATTACACAGTGTCCCAGACTCTGATTTGTTTACACAAGACAACACCTGCCAAATGTCTTGTTGAAAGAATGCTAGGTCTCAAATACCTTTATGGGAGTGGCAAAATTTTAATGTGTTTGATAGTAACAACTTGACCCCCTCACCCCCACTGAAACACATGCATCACCAATCACCAGTGACCAGCTGACATGACCCATTAGCTAACGTGGCCTGCCATTTACTACCAGCTGGCCTGCTAGCAACCACTGAGCCAGTGAGCTTTATTGAAAAACCCAAACATGGAACTTAGTTAGCGATTTTGGGCACTAGTAAACATGTCAGCTTATGCTTGATTTACATTCAACTGAAGATGCATTGACACCCTGCAAGAAATTGAGAAGTGAATTGGCACTGTTCAAGAAAAGTAAATGCAAAATTTAAACACCAATTTCTTTGAGAAGTACAGTGTAATATCCTTCTGAAAATAGGGGTTTTCAATATTTTTGGCACACCAACTATGAATGTTTCATAAAGCCTACCCTGGAGTGGATAACAGCACTGAACCTCTTCCTGTAAAGTCCTGACATGGTTGGTACACACTTTTTCGACGGATCTTGGACCATTCCCCCATTTCAAAATCCTTGATAGTCCTAGGTTTGTGCTCGGGGACTGCCCTCCTTAATTCAGGCCACAGGCTTTCAATTAGATTTGAGTCGAAAGACTGAGATGGCCATTGTGTATCATACATTTTGTTTCCACAACTATTTCTGTTTAGATTTTGTTGTCTTGTTGTTAGGTCCTCCAGCCAATTCAAAATCTCCTGGCTGTGGCAACCAGATTTTGGCCTACAATATCCTGGTACTTTGTTGGAATTTATTATTCTATTAATCTTAACAAGATCAGTTAATCCACAAGTAGCAAAATAGCCCGAAACATTAATGATCCACCACCATATTTTTAGAGTGCTTGTCCTTATGCAGTACACTTTTGGTGCCAAACACTGCCGAAACGTTTACATTTTGTCTCATCTGATCACAACACATGATTCCAATTGTAGTTCCAAAAATGCTTGGCAAAGTTCAGGCACAGAATGGTGTGGGTTAGGCTCAGTATTTTGAGACTAAATAACCCCCAAATTGCGAGTGAACAATATGCATATCCATGAGTCCTCTTCATGGGCAAATTTGATACTGTTCCAGACTTCATAGACTTCTGAATCTTTCTGCTTGCTGCCCAGACTGTGCTTTTTAATTTATTTTTATTTTGTTGTTATTTTTTTTTACTTAACCTTTATTTAACCAGGTGGGCCAATTGAGAACATTTTCTAATTTGCAACAGCGACATGGCCAAGATAAAGGGCAATGGTGCCAGATTACATAAAGTACACAAAAAATTGAAATACAGGGTGCAAATATTTAGATTATATGAGAGAAGTACTGTATACTCTATGTACAGTTAGGGAAAATTAGGTCTAAATTATAGAGGAAGATCTGTTGGTGTGCGAAGTGGCATGGCCAATAACAAAGTAATACACTTGAGCATTACTGCAAATTATAATTGTGCAAATATCAAATAATAAATAACTGACTCTGCAGATGAGTGTGAGCAAATACACCATGGGGCATAATTCAAGCACTAGGTGAGATTGTGGTCTCAATTTTCAGTAATTTTTGTAGTTCATTCCAATCATTAGCAACTGCGAACTGGAAGAAATTTCGGCCAAAGGAGGTATGGGATTTTTGGGTGACTAGAGAGATTTACCTGCTTGAGTGCAGGCAGTAGGTGGTTGAGGTAATGTTGAGAATTGAAATTAGATACAGTGGGGTTTTGTAAAAAATACTTGAATTTATTTATTTTACTATTAGAAATAAAGAAAAATGGAGGGGGTTTGCGTGTCATAGCGGGCAATGTCGCTGGCAAAGTAGCGGGCTTCCGTGTTGGATGAGCATGCGAAAAGAATTGTCAGCTCAGTGACATGTGGTTGGATGAACCATGTGAGCACCCCTCGCCATCCCGCATCTGTCCAAGGTGTTGCAGAGCCGCTGACAAGGCAGGGTCAGTGGGGATTGGGAGGGTAGATAAAAGAGAAAGTAAAAAAAATAATAATAAAGAAATAAAGAACAAGGTTTCAATTTCCAGCAGCGAGTTAATGAAATTTTAAATCAATTAAAGTATGGTAAAATATATCATTCAATACAGAAATAAATTTACATAATTTTGAAGGCCCATGGTGCCTCGCATTCCCCAACTATGAGCTAACCAGCAGTGCAGCCACCATTCATAGGCCTCCTGAAAATAATATAGAAACAGTTGTACATAGCTTTACAAAACAAGCAATTGTAACCAATTTCAAGATTTCATTGAATCTCTTTCTTTTTCAAGGGTAAGGTTTAAATACTTTTAAGTTTTCAATTGAATACATTCTTATGTGTCATCAGAGTTGGAGATATCATACCTCAAAGCCGACGATGGTCTTTCTATTTGACAAAAAATATGACAGACAAGAAGTAGGAATTGAAAATGACAAAATAACAAATTTACAATGATGCAGGACATCAACCATTTTTGGATTTGGGATTTAGCTGGGATTTAAAAACGTATTAAAACTAGTTAGAAATAAGTGCAGCATTGATGTTGTTTGTATGGCCCCCAAACATTGCACACTGGTCCAGGAGCCATGGGGCCTTGACAATAAGCAATAAAAAGCCTTATTCAATATAGTTTACATGCTTTTACACATAAAAAAAACACAAAAAAATACATACATACTTGAGTTTCTTGGGATAAATATTTAATAAAACATTAAAATTGAATGACCCAGGATGTTGGATTTCATTTAGAGTCCAGAACCAAAAGGCACTTCGCTGTAGGTCAAAGTATGACCTTTCTAGAGGCCAAAAAGTCAACTGTCTGCCAGGCGGACCTAAAACCCCTTAGACCTTGAAGGGATAATATCTAAGCTTCTGAGGAAGCAGAGTCTATTGATCATCCTTTTTGGTACTGTCCATATGTAGCATATTTTTGGTCAAAGGTACAAGAATGGATGGAAAAATGCAATATTTATTTTGAGTTATCGATAAAAATAGCAATATTTGGAGATTTAAAAGGTAATAGTCAATTAATTAATAATATGATTATTATTTTAGCAAAAATATTTATCTTTAATTCAAAATTGGTGTAGTCATTGACAATAGAAAGGTTGCATAATTATGTGAAGCATCACAGTATAGTAGAAATATACATGGCAAATAGAAACCTGTGGCTAAGAGATACAGTAGATGGACAATATTGAATATAAATAAAGAGTTGATCAAATAAAACTAAGATCTGTCACATAAGATCTTAGTTATGAAAGACACATAAGATTTACAAATATTGTAAAAATAACACATTGAATTATAAAAATGATGTGGTGAACAGAAAATAATGATTGAGGAAAATATTAAATGTATAAGCTAGACCTAAATGTTAAAATCCCGCCTAGTCCACTGAACACATCGAATGCGTTGCATTCATACAATCTATGGTTGCATTGCATTGGAAGTCATTCATTGTCAATGGAGCAATCCGCAAGGATGCGTTTGCCTTGCGGGTATGTGATGCGGTGCAATCAGTGTGTCGCATACGTTCAAATGATTTAACTTGTGCGTTGCGACACCGTGCAATTGTACAACCGGAGGTTGAAGTTCCCAATGGAACGAGTACGCGCTATGCGGATGCATATATATCCGGTAAAAGGTAACGTGTGCTAAAATCTGATGTCCAGTGGACATCCCGCCTTAGTTTGACAGATCCAATGCATGCAACACATCAAATGCTCTGCAACTGCTTCTGCAATGCAATGCTGCAAGGCAGCCGAAGTGTTTCATTTGAAATGAATGCACATGCTGTATCATAATGCTTTTACGAAATGCACAATTTGCATTGGGTATGCATCATTTTGATGCAAGTACCTTCGCATACTTTGCGCAGTGTTTTGTGTTTCATGGCACATGTACAAATGGAGGAGAGGCTCATTTGTGTGGTAGTGTACACTCTTCAATTTAACAGCTGATAACTGCAGACATATATTGCTTCAAAATGCATGGAGGAGGACCTCAGATGATATTGGACTACTATTTAACTATACCAAGGTTGTGAAAGTTTTGAAAAAGCTTAGATTTATCTGCAGCTGATAAATACAAATACATTGTTGCAAAGACAAATGTATGGAGAAGGATTTAAGACAATATTGAGCTACCAGGTTAGTTGGCTAGGTTGGCCAAGTTGTGAAAGTTTACAAAAAGCTAGCAACTGCAGGTTAGATCTGTATGAGTGCTGAGCAAATCTTGAGGGTTGGCTATGTATAGTACAAATGATACATCTGTTGAGTCAATTCCTTATTTACAATAGTTTAATTTAGATGAGATTAGCCATGTAAGCCTTTACAACATCTGGTTTGATTAACGGATAGGTTTTGGTGCACGAGTAGGAAAAATCCAATGCATGCATCACCCTGAACACACTGCATCCGCAATGCTACGCATAGTGCCATGCGTCTTTGCATGACTGCAGACTCCTTTTTTGACTTTCGTTGCTACGCTTATGCAAGGGGCCTCATATATGAAACCTTGCAGTAAATTTGTATCAGAAGTTGCATATGGATGAAACATATGAAGTGCGTACGCACAGAAATATTCTGATTTTTAAAACCGTGCGCACGCATGTTCTTTGCCATTTTTACTTTATAAATTACAATCAACTCTAAATGTGGTGAAATTATTGTCGGAGAGGTGGAAATGAGGAGGAGAATGTTGTTTGGAGGGCACAGTGTGGCCATTACTAATGCCAAAAATGCATTGGAAAGGCAAAAGGTTTCTGAAGCTATGAATGCCGCAGCCTCAAAAACCCGGACGTGGCCGAAATAAACAAGTGGTCAGGCATCAAAGTCGATGCCAACAAGCGTCAAGCACTTCATTGCGAAAGTGTGTCTGCCACGGGTGGGGGAACATTAGTTACATTAGTGAGCAACATATCTGCATCACAAATTATTTGGACATTGATTGAATGAAAATGCTTTCTATTAATGAAAGCATTTTCATTTTCATTCTCATTCAGTGCCCTTGTGGCAAAATGAGTGCAATCAATAGCACCGATTACATTTGGGAAACCGGACATAGCTGCAAATTGTGCTTTTTTGTTTGCCTCTTCACCGGTGGTGTACGGAAACTTCATATAATTATGTGACAACCCTATTATACCTAGCGGGCTTTATACGATGACGATAGCGCAGCTCTAAACTGTCATTGGTTGAAGCAGACAATTTCATCGATGGCAGCTGCAATGGAACATCCGCAATATCACTCATTCAAATCAGCTATCGCGTCTGTTTTAAGCGATTTGAACTTTTACTTTTTGTTTAAAACTAAGCAAATAATTACACTCGAAGCCTTCATATCTAAAAAAAGATGTTGTCGCGGTCTAACTCGACAAATATCTGATATATCGAATTGCGCCGAGAGGCATTTGAGCGGGGTCCATTGGTGATGCCCCTTTGGAAATGGGCTGTGAATGAACCTTGCCCAGACACACTCTCAGTCAGAACTGAGAAGGGTCTGGTGTTAACCAGGCTAGTGTTATGGCCCAGATACATTACATGCATCCCGTCAACAGATTTAACAAAACCCCATGACTTATACTTGGAATATAATTGCTAATTGAGGTATAAAAGTGATTCTAATTAGATATTAGGTACATATAGCATTACATGTCCATGCCAAAATGGGAGGCTTAAACATTATTTGGTCATTTCAAATTATAAAGTGATAAGCTAGATTCACACCAGACACGGCAAAAAAATCCCTGTATGGCATCGTAATGCAGACACACTTGTACACCGCAATCAACATCGTAATCAGTCTTCCGCATCTACGAGATGGTTGGCAACATTGCATACAACTGTCCTCCTCCTTGCAAGGCGACTGGCAGGAGCTTTTTTCAGTTTAGTATTCATTGACAATATGAAAACTATCTACTGAGCTGTCAAAGCTTTTCTTTCCAAAAAAAACCCATAGGTGAGAGCGACATATTAGCTCTTCCTCGGTGGTAAATCAACTTCCTGTTCTGGTACTGTACGGCTAAGCACCGCACAAGTTGGATAATTTTAACTCTTGCGACACACCCGCCGCACCAAATACACATTTGGGTGGTTCCGGTAGATTTGCCGCAGCGGTGCGCATTGCTTCCTATTGAAATGAATGGAATTCCACAGCAATGCAACCAGTTGGCCGGATCTGGTGTGAATCCAGCTTCAGAATACATTTTTAACTAGCTCCATTAATAATTCATTCTGTTCATCAAAGAACTGTATTTTCATGTGCAAATTTCCCATGAACTTCAATGAGGTGAATATCTTCTTGACAACATTAAACCTGAACTATAATACTATGAGGTTTTCAGTTTGAAAAAGTATGTTTTTGGTTTGTTTAGTATCCTTGTTCATGTTGAATGGATGCCACACAGCCTCAGAATGGTGCAGAAAAAATATTGGGTAAATTCAACACCAATTTATTTCTAAATAAATATTGTATTTTACTTTATTATGGCATTTCAATGAAGAATATAGCCTAGGGACCATAAATCATAAACCTTTCCTTGATTTCTAAATCAAGTTCTTTCTTTTTTGCTGCCTTCCTTAATGTATTTGAGCATGCTAAGACAGGCATATTATATATGGCCTTGCTTTCATTGCAAATGTATCTGCAGAAAACAGATGAGCTTAGATATTGCTCTCTAGCTTTTTTCTCTCCACTTTTAGCTCTTTAACTTCATTAACTGCTGCTTTTCTTTGTTGCATCTTCTGTGAGTCTTTCTTATTTTTCACACCCTGGTAGGCATTATACCTTTGCGTTACAGGTGGGGCTGACTGTAATAGGGCTTTAGACATTACAATCTTTGTAACCCCACTAGCATGATGTAGGTGGTCCACAATCTGCTTTCTAGGCAACCAAGGTTATTTTCTTCACAGACATCTCATTGTTATTTGAGAACCCTCTCTCTACAGCATCCAGGCCATGGTACAGCATGGGACAGAAGAACTTCTTTGTTACTTCCCACGGCTCCTTGAAGCATTTTCTTTGCTAGCTGTGAAGTGAAAAAGCTGTCCGGCCTTGAGTATGCCTTTCAATAGAGGAATATGTGCTCACATTTGTTTTCTTTCAATTTACTGGCACTTGAAACATATTGGAGGCAGAGTCTCATTTGTCGTTAATTCTGGTCTGGGTCCTCTGTGATGTTTTTTCAGGGTCCAGCCATATGAAGTTTCTTACCAGTATGTACATTTAAATTTTACATTTCAGTAATTTATCAGACAATCTTACAGAAAGTACAATTTAAAAGTTACATAACTTCTGTGTCTATATACTAAAGTGATGTCTATCTAGTCTGCCTTGAACATCACATAAAGGAAAATCTAAATCATGTCATTATTTCAGGTATTTTGGCCATTGCTGGCAGTCTATATAATACAGTCTCTGCCAACAGGAGAATGCCTTGCAGTAATTTAGGGCAAATTGCCTTGCTAGGCATAAGGCATAGCATTAGGACAGGCAAGGTCGGCAAATGTCTGGGGCCGCCAACACTCCAGGGGGTCCCTGAGGGGCAACCAAATAGAATCTGCTGATGTGACAGCGTCGAAACAAAAATCCCAGATTTTCTGTCTAGGGCCCCTTCAGAATATATAATCTCCTCTGGCTAAAATTCATCATGGCATTTGGCCCACTCAGGAGTCAAACTGGCGATTTTCCAATTACAAGTCTGACTCCCTGCTGCTAAGCCACCAGACACATCTCAGATTGTACCTCAGAGAGCATTTTACTAGCAGCTTCACCAGAGGTGTGACCAGCTACAGCAGGTCCTGGTCTCAGTTTTGATAGTGAGAACATCTCTTTCTGAGGTCTTCTTTACATTTAACTCTTCCAGTGTTCAAAACGTTTGCATCGTTCTGATTAGCTTGACCTACACAATCTACTGAGAAGAGTTTTAGAAGCATTTTCACTCCGTTCAATGTATCATCAGTAATTCATCTCTTAACAGATGTTCAAGGGTTCAAGGGTGTTTATTTGTCATTACATTAACAACAAGTTATGCAATGAAATGCTTAGATCCCGTCCTCCCCAACAATGCAGATAAAATAATAATAATAGTAAACCTATCTAGAAACAAACAATATAACAACCTATAAACATATAAATAGCAATATAAATCAAGGTCTGAGGTAGCTTTGTCGCTATGTACAGTTGAAGCAAAGTGGCAGTGATCCTATAAATATCCAAGGTCTAGGATAGCTATGTACAGTGTAAAGTGACAGTGTAAAGTGGCAGGTGTGCATGAGGTGAGGATGGAGTAATGAGTTGTGGGGTTATGTGTTGAGTAGTCTGACGGCCCGTGGGAAGAAGCTATCCCTGAACCTGTTGGTCTTGGTCTGGATGCTTCTGAGCCTTCTGCCCGACGGCAGCTTGCTGAACAGTTTGTGGCATGTGTGACTGGGATCAGAGATTATCCGCTTGGCTCTCTTCCTGCACCTGTCCGTGTGGAGATCCTGCAGGGATAGCTGGTCAGTCCCTATGATGTGCTCCGCTGTTTTAATCACCCTCTGCAGTGCCTTGCGGTCGAGGGCTGTACAGCTGCCATACCAGGCGGTGACACAGCCGGTCAGGATACTCTCAATAGTGCATCTGTAGAAATTGGAGAGTATCCTCGCATTCATGCCGAATCTCCTTAGCCGGCGGAGGAAAAAGAGCCGCTTTCTGGCCTCCTTAACCACGATGTTGGAGTGGATGGACCAGGTCAGGTCATCGCTGATGTTGACCCCGAGGAACTTAATGTTGCGGACTCTCTCGACTGCAGACCCGTTGATGATAATGGGGGCGTGGTCTCCTCGCCGCTGCTTCCTGTAGTCCACAATCATCTCCTTAGTCTTGCTGACGTTGAGTTGAAGGTTGTTGTCCTGACACCACAGAGACAGTGATCGTATCTCGTCTCTGTAGGCCGATTCGTCGTTATTAGAGATCCGGCCTATAATGGTGGTGTCATCAGCAAACTTTATGATGGGGTTGGAGGTGTGAGTTGCCACGCAGTCGTAGGTAAAGAGAGAGTACAGGAGCGGGCTCAGTACACAACCCTGGGGGGAACCAGTGCTGAGGATAAGGGATGTAGAGGTGAGGTTGCCCATCCGCACCAACTGGGGTCTGCCCGTCATGAAGTTCAGGATCCAGCCGCACAGGGCGGAGTCGAGACCTAGTTCCCTGAGCTTCACCGCAAGCTTAAGGGGCACAATGGTGTTGAATGCTGAGCTGTAGTCTATGAACAGCATTCTCACATATGTGTTCTTTTTGTCCAGGTGAGAGAGAGCAGACTGGAGGGACAGAGAGATGGCGTCCTCTGTGGATCTGTTAGGTCTGTAGGCAAACTGGTATGGGTCCAATGTAGCAGGCATGGAGGCTGTGATGTGGGCTTTGACTAGCTGGTCAAAGCACTTCATGATGGTGGACGCCAGTGCTACTGGGCGGTAGTCATTCATACAGAGGACTTTTGGCTTCTTAGGAACAATGATGGACTTCTTGAAGCAGGTGGGGACCACTGACTGATGTAGCGATAGGTTGAATATATCAGTGAATACATCTGCCAGTTGGTCCGCACATACCTTGAGAGCGCGGCCAGGGATGTGCTGTGCTGAACATGTCTGAATGGTAAGGTATCATGGATTATCAGTTAGATATTTCATAAGGGAATGCTGGATCTCTTGGGCTGTATAGCTTGCTATAAATGCTTTTGTTTCAGTTCTTCCATCTTTTAGTAGCCAACACATATTCAATGCTGCCAAGCCAGCTATCTGTAAATATACATTTCTAAATTATTCATTCTCTGAAGACTTATTTTCACTCATAAACAACAGGTTTTATACACAATCTCATGGCAAGGTTTTTTGTAGCTTTTTCCATATTTATATTAGACATGGAAATGAACTAAATAATTTTCCATACTGTCCATAATTCCAGACCTCCTTACAAACACTTTAAACGATACCAGTACCTACGGTAAGTAGGTGACATTTACCAGTAGTTAGCCAACCAATTAATCAATTAATTTCTGTTATCCACAGTTAGTGTATTATTACGTCAGAGTCAGAGGCATGTACCCATTTTATTGTCATGTGGATTGGGAACAGGTTGTGACAGAAACATACATTGGCAGACAGGGTGCAAAAGTAGGACTGCAACACTGAAGGTCGATGAATCCTAATTGAGGAGGACGGGCACATATCATGTTCTAGACTAGGTTGAATGGAATTACACATTAAACCCAGCGTGGGATATGATTCCATTTACCCCAATTCTACATGCTAGAAACTACTGTAATTATTGGAACCATTGGAAAGAAGGGTTTCAAGAAATTTGTCCATGTGGGATAATCACAGCCTGAGATATTGATTCTCAAAGTTGGGTAACTATCGCAGACTCAATTTAGTTTTCTAAAAACATTACAGACAGGAAGCAGGAAGTGAAAAGGACAAAATTACATTTCTGAAATGAGGTAAGACATCCCCCTGCACCAAAATGGGATATTTTGGGGGCGGGGAAAAGCTGTGATTTTATAAATGCATTGTGAAAAATATGTACAGTACATAGTGTTTTATTGACCTATATATGTATGTCCCTCTAACATTATCACATTTTGTTGGCCTAAAATAATGTTTTTTATTGATCTACTGTGTCATTTTTGCTACAGCATGTAAAACATGGAGTAAGATTGCACTGTGTGCAGCAAATTGCTTATTTGCACACATACCTACCTGTACTGTTGCTCTAATTCAGGGGTTTCCAAACCCTTCCAAGGAGGGCCTAGTGTATGCAGGTTTTCGCTTTTACCTTGTACGAGGTTGATGGAGTAGCTCACTAATTGGTTAGGCTCTCCCCTCACCTGGCAGTCTAGGTCCTAATTATGCTCTAATTGAACAGAAAGACCAAAAACCAGCATACACTAGGCCCTCCATGGAAGGGTTTGGAGACCCCTGTTCTAATTGGTTGTGTTGCAGTGATTTGAATTTAAGACTTCACATTTTTTCATTTGAATTCATTCACTGCAATGTCGATTTATTTTGTCCACATGCACATCTACGTTCCACCGCACATTGACTACGGCAGATAACGGAGTACAAAGGCAGGAAGAGCTGCGACACCTACCCCCCCGCCTCACTCCCCGACGACCTCAACACCTTCTTCGCACGGTTTGAGGTGTCCAACATCACCCCGGAAAAGCTGGCTGAGAACCCAGACGACTGCACTCTGACCCTGGATGTGGCTGACGTAAGGAGAGCTTTCAAAAGAGTGAACCCGCGGAAGTCTCCAGGGCCAGATGGTATTCCAGGCCGTGTTCTAAGAGGATGCGCCGACCAGCTTGCGGGGGTATTCACCTCCATATTCAACCTCTCCCTAAACAGTCTGCAGTTCCCTCCTGCTTCAAGCAGGCCACCATTATCCCGGTTCCAAAAAAACCTTACATCACCTGCCTAAATGACTACCGCCCAGTAGCACTAACCTCAATCATCATGAAGTGCTTCGAGCGGCTGGTCAAAACTCATATCTGCGCCGCCCTTCCGGACACCTTGGACCCCCTACAATTTGCATACCGCCCC